>PVKM010000863.1:0-65137 GCA_004027735.1 Carollia perspicillata | reverse complement strand
TTAATGCTACCTACAAGAGACCCACCTCAGGACAAAAGACCTACACAGACTGAAAGTGAAGGGCTGAAAACAAATTTTCCAAGCAAATGGACAGGGAAAGAAAGCTGGGGTAGCAATATTCATATCACACAAAATAGACTTCAAAACAAAGGGCCATAAAGATAGTCCCAGGAGGCCACTTCATAATACTCAAGGGAAGAATCCTCCAAGAAGACATAAACATTGGAAATGCATATGCACCCAATACAGGAGCACCCAAATATATAAAGGAAATCTTAGAGGACTTCAAGAAAGATATTGGTAGCAACACAATTATAGTAGGGCTTTTAACACCCCACAGTCAAAAATGGACAGGTCTTCCAAACAAAATATCAACAACAATAATTGTTACATTGAACAATGCCCTAGATGAAATGGACTTAACTGACATATATAAACCCCTTCATTCTAAAGAAGCTAAATCGACTCTTTTCAAATGCACATGGAACATTTTCAAAGATAGACCACATGATAGGACACAGAACAAACCTCAAAAAATTCAAGAAAATTGAAACAATATCAAGCATTTTTCTCTGACCACAAGGGACTAAAACTAGAAACTAACCTCAAGGGGAAAAATCCAAACACTCGAAATCAAGGACATTGAATAGCATGCGATTAAACAATGAATGGGTCAAGAGTGAAATTAGGAAAGAAATAAGAGTTTCTGGAAATGAATGAAAATGAACTCACAACAACCCAAAACTTATGGGACACAGCAAAGGCAGTCCTGAGAGGGAAGTTGATAAGAATACAGGCCTACCTAAAAAAGACAGAAACATTTCAAAGAAACAACCTAACCCTACACCTACACAAACTCAAGGAACAACAACAAAGACAGCTCAGAGCAAGTAGAAGGAAGAAAATCACCAAGATTAGAGCAGAATTAAATGACAGAGACTAAAAGCAAAATCCTAATGATCAATGAATTCAGGAGCTGTTTTTTTTTTTTTTGAAAAAGTAAACAAAATCAACAAGGCTTTAAGCAGGCTCATCAAGAAAAAAAGAGAGAAGACCCAAATAAACACAATCAGAAATGAAAGAGGAGAGATTGCAACTGAAACCACAGAAATACAAAGGATTGTAAGAAATTACTATGAGGAGCTATATGCCAAGAAATTTGAAAACCTAGGTGAAATGGACAAATTTCTAGAAAAATATAATCTTCCAAAATTCAATGAAGAAGAAGCAGAAAGCCTGAACAGACCAATAACATGAGATGAAATTGAAGCAGTAATCTAAAAACTCCCGACACACAAAAGCCCTGGACCAGATGGTTTCATGGGAGAATTCTACAAAGCATTTGAGGACGACCTAACCCCTATCCTTCACAGAATATTCCAAAAAATTCAAACTGATGGAAGACTCTCAAACTCTTATTATGAAGCCAGCATCATCCTAATCCCAAAACCAGATAAAGACACAACAAAGAAAAAAAACTTCAGGCCAATATTGCCAATAAACATAGAAGCTAAAACCCTCAGGAAAATATTGGCAAGCTGCATCCAACAGTAATTAAAAAGATCACACAACATGGTCGAGTGGCATTCATCCCACAGATGCAAGGATGGTTCAACATTCGCAAATCAGTAAATGTAATACATCACATAAACAAAAGCAAAGACAGAAAACACATGATCATATCAATAGATGTGGAAAAAACATTTGATAAGGTACAGCACCTGTTTATGATAAAAACACTCAGCAAAGTGGGAATAGAAGGAGAATTCCTCAACATAATAAAGGACATATATGAAAGACCTACAGCCAACATCATACTCAATGGGCAAAAATTAAAAGCTTTTCCACTAAGATCAGGAAGAAGACAAGGTGATCCACTTTCAACTCTTCTATTCAATATAGTATTGGAAGTTTTAGCCACAGCAATCACACAAGAAGAGGAAATAAAAGGCATCCAAATCGGAAAGTAGGAAACAAAACTGTCACTGTCTGCAGATGACATGATAGTGTACATGGAAAATCCTATAGACTCCACCCAAAAAGTGCTCAACTTAATAAATGAATTCAGCAAAACAACAGGACACAAAGTAAATATCCAGAAATCAAAGTCGTTTTTGTCTACCAACAATGAAACAGCAGAAGCAGAGATTAAAAAAAAAAAAACAACCTCCCATTTGATATAGCAAAAAGAAAAATAAAATACCTAGGAATAAACCTAACCAAGGAGGTAAAAGACCTGTATGCAGAAACTACACAACACTGATGAATGAAATTAAGGAAGACACAAACAAATGGAAACATATACCATGTTCATGGATTGGAAGAATCAACATCATCAAAATGTCCATATTACACAAAGCAATTTACAGATTCAATGCGATACCTATTAAAGTTTGCTGTATGTTCAGAGACATACAGAAAACAGTTCAAAAATTTATATGGAACCATAAACGACTCCACGTAGCAGCTGCAATTTTGAGAAAGAAGAGCTAAGTAGGAGGGATCACAGTACCTGATACCAAACTGCATTACAAGGCCACTGTAATCAAAACAGCCTGATACTGGCAGAAAATTAGGCACATAGACCAATGGAACAGAACACAGAACCCTGAAATAAACCCAAGTATCTATGGTCAGTTAATATTCCAGAGGGGGCAACATCATAAAATGGAGTAAAAATAGTCTCTTCAACAAATGGTGTTGGGAGAACTGGACAGCTATGTTTAAAAAAATGAAACTCGAGCACCAACTTACACCATACACAAAAATAAATTCAAGTTGATAAAAGACTTAAATATAAGCCCTGACACCATGAAAGTCCTAGCGGAGATTTTTGGCAGGAAAATCTCAGATGTTTCATGCAGTAACATTTTTACTGGTATGTCCCCTGTATAAAAAGACATAAAGGAAAGAAAACCAAACGAGATCTCCTTAAAATGAAAAGCTTCTGCATGGCTAAAGAAAACAGCATTAAAATAAAAAGAGAACCAACCATATGGGAAAACATATTTACCAATGATACCTCAGACAAGGGTTTAATCTCCAAAATATACAAAGAACTTATATGACTCCACTCCAAGAAGATAAGCAACCTAATTAACAAGTGGGCAAAGGACTTGAACAGACACTTCTCCGAGGACATCCAGAGGATTCAGAGACACATGAAAAGATGCTCAATATCACTAGCTATCAGAGAAATGCAAATTAAAACCACAATGAGATACCATTTTACACAGGTCAGAATGGCCATCATAAACAAAGCGACAAACAACAAGTGTTGGAGAGGTTGTGGAGAAAAGGGTACCCTAGTCAACTGTTGGTGGGATTGCAGACTGGTACAACCACTATGGAAAACAGTATGGAATTTTCTCAGAGAACTAAAAATGGAACTGCCTTTTGACCCAGCAATTCCACTGCTAGGATTATATCCCAAGAATCCTGAAACACCATTCGAAAAAAACCTATGCACCCCAATGTTCATAGCAGCACAATTTACAATAGCCAAGTGCTGGAAGCAACCTAAGTGCCCATCAGTAAATGAATGGATCAAAAAACTATGGTACATGTACACAATAGAATTCTATGCCGCAGAAAGAAAGAAGAAGCCCCTACCCTTTGCAACAGCATGGATGGAACTGGAAAGCGTTATACTAAGTGAAATAAACCAAGCGGTAAAAGACAAATACCATATGACCTCACCTTTAATAGGAACCTAAGCAACAAAACAAACAAGCAAGCAAAATACAACTAAAGACACTCAAATAGAAAACAGGCTGACAGTAACCAGAGGGGAGAGGGGAGGAAATTTTAGGGGAAAGGGAAAGGGATTACAGGAAGAATTATAAAGGACACATAGATAAAAACTAAGGGGGATGGAAATGGGGAGGTGAGGAGCACTGTGGGGGTGGACTGTGATGGGAGTAAAAGACAGAAAACTGTACTTGAACAACAATTAAAAATAATAAAAAGAGATACACAAGCAAGTATGGCATTAATCCCCATTCATCTGTCCAGTGTTTCTCAGGTAAGGTTTTATTGGCTTTGAAAAAGCTTTCCCACTTTTCTGAGTAAATTAGTCTCTTTGTTATAAGCCTTAGCTCCTCTTTGTGGCACTTATTATAACTGACCTTTAATATTTATTTGACATTTGTAATTAAAAAATTATATTGATATTACATTTGATATTTATAATTTATTAGTAACATGCACTTGATTATTGTATTAATGTTTGTCTCCTGTAATAATCTAAAAACTATATGGGGAGAGGGCCATTTTCTGTTTTGTTTTCTACTGTAATAAGAGAATGAATGGGTTAATAAGCATGACAGCCTGGAATCCTAGAGGTAGTAGGAGAAGAGCACAGAGTGGTTGTGCCCAGGGGCAATTTCCTGGAACATATATACAAGAATGTTTTTTGAGTGTTAGTGTGGTGTTTGGTGTGGACAGTGGTAAGCTGATAAAGGTTCCCAGGCTTGGCATTCAAGTGACTTCTCATGGTCTGACCTATTCTGCCCTCAATCCTCATTTCTCCCAATGTCTTTTTCTATTCAATTTGCACATTTATAATCTAAAGGGACTGCTTGTACCTCCCATATATTTGCTCTTTCATACTCCTGAACCTTTATTCATGCTCTTTTCTCTTAATCTTCTGTTCTTGTCCATGGCAAATTATTAACTTCCAAAATTAAATTCAGATGTCTCCATCTCCAGGCAGTCTTCATAATTCCTTAGACTTTCTTTTTTTATTGTTTATTTAATCTTTATTTTATTTTTTACATTACCATTTAGGCCCTTACATCAACCACCCCCAAGCAATCACCAAAATGTAATCCATGTCCATGATTTTTTTTGTTTGATCCCCCCACCTGTTAACCTCCCCCCATGATTAGCTCTCATCTGATCTCCATCTATGAGTCTGTCTCTGTTTTGCTTCTTAGTGCAATTTTTTTCATTAGATTCTACATACGAGTGAAATCATATGGTATCTTTCTTTTTCTGACTGGCTTAATTCATTTAGCGTAATGTTCTCCAGGTCCATCCACACTGTCGCAAATGGGTAACATTTCTTCTTTTTTATGGCTAAGTAGTAGTCCGTTGTGTAAATTTCCCATAATTGTTTTATACACTCATCTGGATGGACACTTGGACTGCTTCTGATATCTTGGTAATTATAAATAATGTTGCAATGGACATAGGGGTGCTTATGTTCTTTCAAATTAGTGTTTTGGGTTCCTATGCGTATATTCCAAGAACCAGGATCTCTGATTCAAAATGCAGGTCCATTTGTAATTTTTTGAGGCATCCCCACAGTGCTTTTCACAGTGAATGCACCAATCTGCAGCCCCACCAACAATGCAAAAGGGTTCCCCTTTCTCCACATCCTCTCCAACACTTGTTGATTTATTGATGATAGCCATTCTGACAAGTGTGAGGTGGTATCTCATTATGATTTTAATTTGCATTTCTCTGATGATTAGTGAGGTGGAGCATCATTCATATGTCTATTGGTCATCTGTCTGTTATCTTTGGATTAGTGTCCATTCAGATCCTTTGCCTATTTTTTAATTGGGTTCTTTGTTTTTTTGGTGTTGAGTTTTGTAAGTATCTTATAATTTTTTATATTGACCCTTTATCAAATGTATCAGTGAAAATGTTCTCCCATTCTGTGGGATGTCTTTTAATTTTGTTAATGATTTCCTTTGTTCTGCAAAAATGTTTCATTTTTTTCATTTTTTATTTTAGTTGTTGTTCAAGTACAGTTTTCTGTCTTTTACTCCCATCTCAGACCAAAAACGTTTTAGATTGATGAAGTCCCATTTGTTTTTGTTTTCTTTTATTTCCTTGCTTGGGGAGATATTTCTGATGAAAAATTACTATGAACAATGTCCAAGATTTTGCTGCCTATGTTTTCTTCTAGGACTTTTATGATTTGGGATCTAAAATTTAAGCCTTTGACTATTTTCAATTTATTCTTGTATGTAGTGTAATAAGGTGGTCTAGTTTCATTTTTATGCATGTACCTGGCAATGTTCCCAACACCATTTATTGAATAAACTACCTTTAGCACACTGTAAGTGCTGGCATCATCTATTGGATAATAATTGACTGTAAAGTTGCAGATATATTTTTGGGATCCCTATTCTCTTCCATTGATCTATGTGCCTGTTTTTGTGCCAGTACCATGTTGTTTTGATTACTATGGCTTTATAGTAGAGTTTCATATTAGGTAGAGTGATTCCTCCAACTTTGTTCTTCCTCAGGATTACTGCTGCTATGCCAGGTCTTTTGTGGTTCTAGATAAATTTTTGAAATATTTGTTCTAGTTCTGAAAAAATATGTCATTGGAATCTTGAAAAGAATGGCATGAATCTCTAGATTGTTTTGGGCAGTATGGACAGTTTAATGATGTTAATTCTTCCTATCCATGAGCCTAGTACGTGTTTCCATTTATTTGTATCTTCTCCAATGTCTTTCCTCAGTGTCTTACAATTTTCTGTGTAAAGATCTTTTCCATCCTTGGTTAGGTTTATTCCTAAGTATTTTATTTTTTCTTGAAGCAATTGTGAATGGGATTTTTTTTTAAATTTAACTTTCTTTTAGCTCATCATTGTCATAAAAAATGCAACTGAATTCTGAATGTTAATTTTGTATCTTGCTACTTTGTTGAATTAATTTATCAGTTCTAGTAGTTTCTTGGTGGAATATTTGGGGTTCTCTATGTACAATACCATATCAGCTGCAAATAAAGACAGTTTTATTTCTTCCTTTCCAATTTGGATGCCTTTTATTTCTCCATCTTGTGTGATTGCTATGGATAGGACTTTCAGTACTATGTTTATGTTGAATAAGAGAGGTGAAAGTGGACACCCCTGCCTTGTTCTGGATCTTAAGGGGAACATGTAGTTTTGACTTGTTGATTATGATGCTGGCAGGAGGTTTGTCACATTTGGTCTTTATTATGTTTAGGTATATTTCCCCTATTCCCACTTTGCTGAGAATTTTTATTATAAAATGGGTGCTGGATTTTATCAAATGCTTTTTCTGCACATATTGATATGATCATGCTGTTTTAATCCTTTTTTTAATGTGGGGAATAATTTTATTTATTTGCAAATATTGTACCAAGTTTGCATTCCTAGAATAAATCCCACTTGATCATGGTGTATGATATTTTTGATGCACTGCTATATTTGGTTTGATAATATTTTATTGAGGATTTTAGCATCTGTGGTCACTATTGGGATATTGGCTTATAAGTTTATTTCCTTGTAGTGTCTTTATTTGGTTTTGGAATTAGGATAACGCTGACTTCGTAAAATGAGTTTGGGAGGCTTATCCCCTCTTGAATTTTACAAAATGATTTAAGCAGGAGAGGCTTTAGTTCCTTTCAGAATGTTTGCTAAAATTCATCTATGAAGGCATGTAGTCTAGAGCTTTTGTTTTTGGGAGTTTTTTTTTTAAATTGCTGCTTTAATTATATTAGATGTAATCTCTCTATTCAGATTCTCTTTTTCTTCCTGCTTTAGTTCTGGAAGATTGTATGTTTTTAGGATTTATTCATTCCATCCAGCTTGTCTAGTGTGTTTGCATATAATTTTTCATAACATTTTCTTACAATCCTTTGTATTTCTTTGGTGTCAGTTGTCATTTTTCCTCTTTCACTTATGATTTTATTCATTTGAATCCTTTTTTTTTCTTGATGAGTCTGTTTAAAAGTTAGTCAATGTTGTTTATCTTTTCAAAGAATCAGCTCTTGGATTCATTGATCTATTGTATTAGTTTTTTAAAGAATCATTTATTTCTCTTTTGATCTTTGTTATTTCCTTTCTTCTACTCACTTTGGGCTTTGTGCATTGTCCTTTTTCAAGTTTCTTTAAATATAAAGTGAGATTCCTTATTTATGCTCTTTCTTATTTTTGAAATAGGCCTGTGATGTTATGAATTTTCCTCTTAGGATTGCTTTCCATGTGTCCTACAGATTTGGGATAGATGTGTCCTCATTTACATTTGTTTCACAGTATAGTTTGATTTCTCCATGATCTCATTGTTGACCCATTCATTGTATAATATGTTATTTAACTTCAGTGTCTTTGCCTGTTTTTCAGTGTTCTTCTTTTATGATTTCTAGCATTGTGTAAAGAGAACATGCTTGATATGATTTCAATTGTATTAAATTTATTGAGACTTGTTTTGGATCCTAATATATGATCTAACCTAGAAAATGTTCTACATACTCTTGAAAAGGATATATATTCTGTTGCTTTGGGGTGAAATGTTCTGAAGATATCAATTAAATCCACTTGACCAAGTATGTGGTTTAAGGCTACTGTCTCTGTGTTAATATTCTACATGTAAAATCTATCCAATTGAACAAAATGAGCTGTTAAAATCCCCAAAGATGATAGTGTTTCTCTTTTTTTTTTTTAAATTATTTATTTATCTTTAGAGGGGAAGGGAAAGAGAGAAGGAGAGAAATGTCAATGTATGGTTGCCTCTGATGCATCCCCTATTGAGAACTGGCCTGCAACCCAGGCATGTGCTGTGACTGGGAATCAAACCGCAATCCTTTGGTTCACAGGCTTGTGCTCAATCCACTAATTTACACCACTCAGGGCCAATTGTGTTCCTCTTCATCTCTCCCTATGTCAATCAAGATTTCCTTTACATATTTTTCCTTTTTATTTATTTTTATATTTTTAATTTTATTGTTGTTCAATTACAGTTGTCTGCATTTTCCTCCAACCACTCCCACCACCCCAGTTAAACCCACCTCCTTCCCTTGCTTCCACCTTCACCCTTGGTTTTCTTGATGTGTCCTATATAGTAGTTCCTGAAAACTCTTACCCTCATTGTCCCCTCCCCCTTCCCCTCTGGATACTGTTGGACTGCTCTTAATTTCAATGTCTCTGGTTATATTTTGTTTATTTTTTCTTTTGTTCAATATATTCCAGATAAAAGTTAGATCATGTGCTATTTGTCCATCACTGCCTGGATTATTTCACTAGCATAATGGTCCAGTTCCATCCATGCTGTTGCAAAGGGTAGGAGCTCCATCCTTCTCTCTGCTGCATAGTTTTACATTGTGTAAATGTACCATAGATTTTTGATCCACTTATTTACTGATGGGCACTTAGGTTGCTTCCAGCAACTGGATATTGTAAATTGTGCTACTGTGAACATTGGGGTGCATCAGTTCTTTTGGATTGTTGTTTCCTGATTCTTAGGAGGTAATCCCAGCAGTGTAGTTGCTGGGTGAAAAGACAGATCCACTTTTGATTTCTGAGGAAATTCCATACTGTTTTGCACAGAGGCTTCACCAGTCTGCATTCCCACCAACAGTACATTAGGGTTCCCTTTCCTCCACGTCCTCTACAATACTTGTTTGTTCATTTGTTTACTATGACCATCTGACTGCTGTGAAGTGGTATCTTATTGTGGTTTCAATTTCCATCTAACCGATCGCTAGTGATGCTGAGCATCTTTTCATGTGTCTCTGGGCCCTTTGTATGTCCTCCTTGTAGAAGTGCCTGTTCAAGTCTTTTGCCCATTTTTTAATTGGGTTATTTGTCTTCCTGGAGTAGAGTCATGTGACTTCTTTACATATTTTGGACATCAAACCCTTCTCACAGGTATCATTGGCAAATATGTTTTTCCATTGAGTTGGGTTTTTTTCATTAATGTTGTTTTCTTTAGCTGTGCAGAAGCTTTTTAATTTGGTGAGGCCCCATTTGTTTTTCTTTCCTTTATGTCCCTTGCTCTAGGGAACCTATTAGTAAAGATGTTGGTGTGTGGAATGTCTGAGACTTTCCTGCCTATGTTTTCTTCTATGGCTTTTATGGTGTCATAGCTTATATTTAAATCTCTTATCCACCTTGAATTTATTTTTGTGTATGGTGTAATTTGGTGATCAAGTTCCATTCTTTTGCCCCAAATGTCCAAATGTCCCAACACCATTTCTTGAAGAGGCTATTTTTACTCCATTTTATGTTTCTTTTCCCTTTGTCAAATATTAATTGACCATAGAGACGTGGGCCTATTTATGGGCTGTCTATTCTGTTTCATTGGTCTATGTGTCTGTTCTTATGCCAGTACCAGACTGTTTGATTACAGTGGCATTGTAATACAGCTTGATATCAGGTATTGTGATCCCTCCTACTTTCTTATTCTTTCTGAAAATTGCTGCAGCTCTTCAGGGTTGTTTATGGTTCCATATAGATTTCTAAAATGTTTGTTGTATATCTGTGAAATGTGCCACTGGTACTTTAATAGGTATTGCATTGAATCTATAAATCACTTTGGGTAGTGTGGCCATTTTGATGATGTTAATTCTTCCAATCCACGAACATGGATTGCTTCCATTTGTTTGTGTCTTCTTTAGTTTCTTCCTTCAGTGTTGTGTAGTTCTCTGAGAACATGTCCTTTATCTCCTTGGTCAGTTTTATTCCTAGGTACTTCATTATTCTTGTTGCTATATCAAATGGGATTTTTTCCTGATTTGTGTTTCTGCTATTTCATTGTTGAAACAAAAATGCCATGATATCTGAATATGGACTTTGTATCCCACAGTTTTGCTAAATTCATGTATTAGGTGAAATAACTTTTTTGTGGAGTCTATAGGATTTTCTATGTGTACTATCATGTCATCTGCAAAAAATGACAGTTTCACTTCCTCCTTTCCATTTTTGATGCCTTTTATTTCTTTTTCTTGTCTGATTGCTGTGGCTAGGGCTTCCAATACTGTGTTGAATAGGAGTGGTGAAAGCAGGCATCCTTGTCTTGTTTCTGATCTTAGTGGGAAATCTCTAAGTTTTTGCCGACTGAATATAATGTTGGTTGTAGGTTTCTCATATGTGGCCTTTATTATGTTGGGGAATGCTCCCTCTATTCCCACTTTCCTGAGTGTTTTTTTATTGTAAATTGGTGCCAAACCTTATCAAATGCTTTTTCCACATGTATTGATATGATCATGTGATTGTTGTCTTTGCTTTTGTTTATGTGATTTATTACATTTATTGATTTGCGAATATTGTACCAACCTTGCATACCTGGGATGAATCCCAGTTGGTCATGGTGTATGAGCTTTTTAATGTATTGCTGGATGTGGTTTACCAATGTTTTGTTGAGGATTTTAGCGTCTATGTTCATCAGCAATATGGGCCTGACATTATCTTTCATTGTTATGTCTTTATCTGGTTTTCGAATTAGCATGATGCTGACTTCATAAAAAGAGTTTGGAAGTCTTTCATATTATTGAATTTTTTGGAATAATCTGTGAAGGATAGGGGTTAGGTCTTCCTTAAAATTTGGTAAAATTCTCCTGTGAAGCCATCTGGCCTAGGGCTTTTCTGTTCAGAAGCTTTTTGATTACGACTTGAATTTTGTCAGCTGTTATTGGTTGGTTCAGGCTTCCTGCTTATTCTCTATTTAGTTTTGGAAGATTATTTCTTTTTAAAAATTTGTGAATTTCACCTAGGTTTTTAAATTTGTTGGCATATAATTCTTTACAGTAATTTCTTACAATGCTTTGTATTTCTGTGGTATCAGTTTTAATGTCTCCTCTTTCATTTCTGATTGTGTTTTTTGGGCCCTCTTTCTTTTTTTCTTGATGAGCCTGCTAAAGGCTGGTCAATATTGTGTATCTTTTCAAAGAACCAGTTCCTGGAATATTGACACTTATAAATGTGCTTTTAGTCTCTGTGTCATTTAATTCTGCTCTGATCATGGTTATTTCCCTCCTTCTACTTGCTCTGGGCTGTCTTTGTTGTTATTCCTCTAGTTCTTGTAGGCATAGAATTAGGTCGTTTGTTTGAAATGTTTCTCTCTTTTTTAGGTAGGCCTATATTGCTATGAATTTCCCTCTCAGGACTTCCTTCACTGTGTCCCATAAATTTTGGATACATGTGAGTTCATTTTCACTTGTATCCAAACACTTTTTCATTCCTTCCCTAATCTCATTCTTGACCCATTCATTGCTTAATAGCATCCTATTCTATCTCTATGAGTTTGAGTTTTTTGTTTTTGTTTTTTCCCTTGGGGTTGGTTTCTAGTTTCAGTCCCTTGTGCGCAGAGAAAATGCTTGATATGATTTCAGTTTTCTTGAATTCGTTGAGGCTTGTTTTGTGTCCTATTATGTAGTCTATCTTTGAAAATATTCCATGAGTATTTGAAAAGAATGTGTATTTAGCTTCTTTGGGATGAAAGGCTCTCTATATATCCGTTAAATCCGTTTGGACTAGGGCATACTTCAATGCCAGAATATTTTTTGTTGATATTTTGTTGGAAGATCTATACATTTTTGACAATGGCATGATAATATCCCCTACTTTATTCTGTTGCTATCAATATCTTTCTTGAAGTCCTCCAAGGTTTTCTTTATGTATTTCGGTACTTCTATGTTAGATGGTTGTATATTTACAATATTTATGTTTTCTTCATGGGTTCTTCCCTTGAGTATTATGAAGTGACCTTCTGGGTCCCTTTTCATGACCCCCTTTTTTTGTTTGAAGTGTGTTTTGTTTGATATGAGCACTGCTACCCTGGATTTATTTTTTTCCTGCTCAGTGATTGGAATATTTTTTTCCAATCCTTCACTTTCAGTCTGTGTCATTTCATTTTGAGATGGGTCTCTTATTCTCACCATATGTGTGGGTCATGATTTATTATCCATTCAGCTATTCGATGTCTTTTGATTGGGGCATTTAATCCATTTACATTTAAGGTTATTATTCATAGGTACTCATTCATTGCCATTTTTTCACACCTGTGTTCCTTTCTCGCTGTTTTTCTTCCTGTTTAAAGCAGACCCTTTAGCATCTCCTACAGAGTTGTTTTGATGGAGGTGTATTTGAGCCTTCCTTTGTCTGGGAATATCCTTATTTGGCCTTCCATTTTAATTAAGAGCCTTCCTGAGCAGAGTAAGGTTTTTTTTTTTTAAGATTTTATTTATTTTTCTTTAGAGGGGAAGGGAAGGAGAGAGGGAGAGAAATATCAATGTATGGTTGCTTCTCATGCATCCCCTCCTGGGAACTGGCCTGTAACCCAGGCTTGTACCCTGACTGGGAATTGAACTGTGGTTGTTTGATTCACAGGCCCATGCTCGATCCACTGAGCTATAACAGCCAGGGCCTGGATAGAGTAGTCTTGATTGCAGGCCTTTGCTTTTCATTACTTGGAATATTCTTGCTATTCCATTCTTGCTTGGAGCATTTCCATTGATAAGTCAACTGCTAGTCAGTTGGGGCTCCCTTGGATGCTACTTTCTGTTTCTCCCTTCCTGCATTTAAGATGGTCTCTTTGTTTTGGAATTTTGTCATTTTAATGATGATGTGTCTTGAAGTGAGCCTCCTTGGTTTCCTCTTGATTGGGACTGTGTGTGTCCTCAATTTGTATGACTTTTTCTCTCCTCAATTTAGGGAAGTTTTCTATCATTACTTTTTAAAACATGTTTTCTATTCCTTGCTCTTGTTCTCCCTCTGCTGTCCCTAGTATACAGATATTATTCCATTTCATGTGGTCCTGCAGTTCCCTTAACCGCTCTTCATTCTTTCTGAGTCTCTTTTCCTTTTCTTGCTCTTTCTTGAAATTTTTTCTACTTGTCCTCCATCTCACTGATCCGATCCTCTGTTTCATCTATCCTGCTTTTTATTCCTTCTAGCGTGTTCTTCAATTCAGAAGTTGTATTCGTCCTTTCCTCTTGGCTCTTATTGATAGTTTCTATTTCCTTTTTCATGTTGATATAGTTTGCAGTGCATTCATTGTAGTTCCCTGTAGATTTTGGTAGTTCTCTATGAGCTCACTGATCTTCCTAATAACCATTGCTTTGAACTCAATATCTGATAATTAACCTACCTCTATTTAATTTAGCATTCTTTCTGAGGCTTCCTCCTTTCATTTCATTTGGGGGTTGTTTCTTTGTCTTCCCATTTTTTTTTTGTGAGACTGTTATTGTTAGCCTCTTCTTCTTAAATTGATCTATTTTTACTCCTTGGGTTTATGGTGTGAACTTCTATAGCAGGAATTCTCTGAGATTCAGTAGTGCAGTCTTCTTGATCCCTTGAATGTGTTGGTCTTGGGCTGTCATTTATGTTGGCTCTCTGGTTATATTTGGGTATTGATTTTTTTTGCATCATTCCTTGTTGGGTCTTTCCCTCCAGGTGGTTGACTGAGGGTCTGTATCTCCACCATGTCTTGTATGGTGTTGTACAGGTGTTGACAGGTTGTGCTGAAGCTGGTACTTCTGTCTGTCCAAGGTTATGAGGCTTCTGTCTTGCTATTTTTTGTTGTTTGTACTGGGTGATTTCTCCATAAGTTAATAGTGATTCCAGATTCATCCTGTGAGGAGGTTAGAGTTGCTTCCATTCACTTTTCAACCATCTTGCCTCCACAGGATAAAACAAAAATATAAAGAAATATATTTATTTTTATATATCCTATGAGAGAACAGAAAGGAATAAGTATATAATAATTATTTCATTGTTGTTCAATTACAGTTGTCTGTTTTTTCCCAATACCACTTGTATATATATTCACACACACACACACACACACACACACACACACACTATGTGAACCTAAATGCAGAAAAAGCTCTACCTCTGAAATAAAAGCAATAGGTGAGGTGAGATTTGTATGAATGGAGTAGGAATAAAAGTGTAAGAGTAAAGACAGTAGAGCTTAAGAAATGTCTTTAGAAAATGTGAAGTTATTTTGAGAGGATACAAGAAGGAATACAAGTGTGCACAAAAACCTTGCTAAGACAGGGGGAAAATAATGCTTAAAACAATAAAATGTGAGAGACTGGAGATTGCAATGAGGTAGGAGGGAGCGGATTTCACTTCCCCCTATACGCAGGAGACAAACCTCGCTGATCTACTGAGTAACAGAGCAAACAGCCAACAGTACCCCAGCATGTATAAAGATAAGAGACCAAAAATTATAGAAGACATTGAAAAAACAGATGGTAAAGAGAGTGCTTCAGGACAATAAGGTCCCTGGGACCAGCATGGGGACCTGAGCAGCTGCAGCCCCATATCTAGTGTCCTCTGGGTCTGCCACAGGGTGCTTGGGAGAGAGCTGGGTCAACGGCTCCCTCTCCTACCAAATAAGGTTTGACCTGGGAGAGACCTGGTTGCTTGAGGTCACTGAGAGGGGAATAAGGACTAAGTGGCAAACACACAGGGGCCGTGAGCACCTACAGAATCTGTGTACACCAGCTGGGGAGAGTTGAGAGTTGGGCTGTGATGGGCCCTGACCCTAATAGTCCCTGGTCAGGTTGGAGAATTGGGCTATGTGAGAGGCCAGGCCACAAAACTGAGCAGCAGGCTTGAGTAGGAGAAATTTCTTAAAAAGAAAAAGTGAAAAAAGAGACACTGTTTGGGGAATTCTGCTGCAGCAGCCACTCCAAGCTCCTCCCTACCTAAGCACATGGCCCTCCAGAGGTGGCACAGAAGGCCCCGTGCACTCTTATAGCCGAGAGAATAGTGCACACCTGAACTCCAGGAACTGGAGGTGGCCTGGCTGAGTGTGTATGCCTACATTCTGGGGAGAGTGTGCTCTGCAGACTCTCCCCAGAGAGTCCACATCGATAACCCCAGGGAATCTGTGCTCTGAGGAAGGTCTGGTGCCCACCCCAAAAGCCCCATGGAGAGGCACCATACTTGTAGCCCTGGGGAGAGTGCAAGCCTGAACTTGTGCAATCTGAGAGACCAGAGTCTGCTGGGGAACTGGGCTGGAGGCTGACTGAGGGCAAATCAGGAAGAGAGAAAAGCAAACAATCAACTCTCAGCCTGCTGCATCCAGGAAGAGCAGCAAAACTTGTTTGGCCAGTTTGAAGCCAGCAGGAGGTTTTTGTTTTTAAAGCAGTTCTTTATTTTCTAAATGTTTATTATTATTTTTATCTTTCAACTCCCTTTTTCTCTCGTTTCTTCTTTCTTGTTTTATTTCTTCTTCCTTTCTGTACAATTTTATCTCTTCTTCCTTTCTTCCTTCTTCTGGATTTTTTTTTTTAAATTCCAACAAGTGAGACCAAAAAACCTGAAACTGTGAAAAGACCAGAGTTGGACCCAAAGAGGGGTCATCCCAACAGCTAAGACAGTGAGACATATTTCACTTTGCTACTACAGAGAACCTGCAGGTTATTGCATATTTGTATTATTATTTTTCATTATTCTTACGTCTTTTATTTTATTAGTATTTTTGTATTCCTCTTCTTTCTGTTTAGCCTTATTTGCTTGGATGGTTAAATTGTATTGTTTGACTCATTTCCCTTGTTCTCTCTTTCATAGTGTATTGTTAATTTACTGCCCTTTGCTTCACTTGTGTTACATTAGCACACTACTCAAGGTCTTATACTTCATATTCTTGTTATCAAGATCACATAAATTCTATCATATGTTTGTTGCTCCACTATTATTGTAAATAATAACTGTTCCATACAATTGTGAATACTACATAGCACCCTTCCCAGATGTTAGCCCACTTCACGGTTTCCTGAACTCTATTACTGTTGTGGCTAACTCCATTCTCTCACACACTACACCTATTTTCTATCTTTTACTCTCACTTTACCTCAGAATCTCACCTCCCACATGCTCACTGCTTTCTAGATCCAACTCAAAATCTTTCCCTCCACAACAAGGGTCTTAGCTTCCCTCCACCTTTTCTAAAAAGTGGCTGGTTGGGTAGAATGTTATGGTTAACACTGTACATAGCCAAAGGATCTATCTTTTTACAACCAACTGCTACTATAAATATCATAGAATACACTCTTGCTGTCTTAAACCATTTTGCCTTCCCCTTCCAACTGATCACAAAAAAAGAGTAGATGGAAGCTGTGAACACTAGGATACCTGTTGGAACAGAAAACCCAACAACAAAGGAACCATCAACAGATGACAACAGAAGAAGGTGAAGGAAGGAGTGGAAGCCACACTAAACTCAATCCAGAACCTACCTGGAAATACAACTAAATAGTGGAGCAATTACCCAGAACAAACAACTGAACAAGAGCAAGAGAAAATCCTCAAAATTTGTGCACACAGAAGAACCAGCTTCAACGCAACCTGCCTACACCAGCACAACAAAATAAAAGAGGTGGTGGAGAGAGAAACCCTCAGCTAAACAGCTGGTGGGAAGGACCCACCAAAGGAAGATCCAACAACAATCAAAACCCAAAGACAAAGACAGAACTAACATAATTGACAGTCCAAGACCAGTGAGCTCAGGAGATCAAGGAGACTGCACCACTGAATCTTACAGGGGTTATACCATAGATGTTCATGCCATAAACCCAAGGAGTCTGAACAGATCAATTTAAGAAGCTGAGGCTAGCAAGAAGAGTTTCACACAAAAAATGGAAAGAGAAAGAAACAATCCCCAAGTGAAAGGAAAGGAGGAACCTTCCGAAAGAATGCTAAATGAAATAGAGGCAAGTCAACTATCAGATACTGAGCTCAAAGCAATGATTATCAGGAAGCTCAATAAGCTCATAGAGAATTACCAGAAACTGTAGGGAAACTACAACCAACTCACTGCAAACTATATCAACATGAAAAGGGAAATAGAAACTATCAACAAGGATGAAGAACAAGGAAATGAAGAATACAATTTCTGAAATGAAGAACATAGTAGAAGGAATCAAAAGCAGGCTCAATTAGTCAGAAGATTGTATCAGTGAGCTGGAGGACAATTTAGAAAAAAAAAACACCCAGAAAGAGCAAGAAAAAGAAAGAGGCTCAGAAAGAATGAAGAGGGATTAAGAAAAATGCAGAGCAATATTAAACATAATAATATCCAATATAATAGAGATACCAGAAGGAGAAGAACAAGAGCAAGGAATAGAAAACCTGTTTGAAAAAGTAATGATGGAAAACTTCTCTAATTTGATGAGAGAAAAAGTCACACAAATTCAGGAGACACAGAGTCCCAATTAAGAGGAACCCAAAGAGGCCCACTTCAAGACACACCATAACTAAAATGCCAAAATTCCAAGACAAAGAGAGAATCTTAAAAGCAGAAAGGGAGAAACAGGAAGTAACATTTAAGGGAGCCCCAATAAGGTTAGGAGCCAACTTGTCAATGAACGCACTCCAAGCTAGAAGAGAATGTCAAGAAATATTTCAAGTAATGAGAAGCAGAGGCCTGCAACCAAGGCTACTTTACCCAGCAAGGCTCTCAATCAAGATAGATGGCCAAATAAGGGGCTTCCCAGACAAAAGAAGTCTAAAAGAATATACCTCCACCAAACCAGCTCTACAAAAGATGCTAAAGGGACTGTTTTAAGGAAAGGAAGAAAAAAAAAAGGGAGAGAGAGGAACACAGGTATAAAAATGGCAATAAATAAGTACCTATCAATAATAACCTTAAATGTAAATGGATTAAATGCTCCAATCAAAAGACATAGAATAGCTGAATGGATAAGAAGTCATGACCCACACATATGCTGCCTACAAGAGACACACCTCAGGACAAAAGACCTACACAAACTGAAGTGAAGGGCTGGAAACAAAATCCCAAGCAAATGGACAGGAAAAAAAGAGCTGGAGTAGCAATATTCATATCATACAAAATAGACATCAAAAAAAAAAAAAAAGAGCCATAAAGTGAGACCCAGAATATCGCTTCGTAATTCTGAAATAATCCACCAAGAAGACATAAACATTGGAAATAATATTTGCACCCAACATAAAAGCACCCAAATACATAAGGAAAATCTTAGAGGATTTCAAGAAAGATATTGACAGCAACACAATTATAGTAGTGGATTTTAACACCCCAGTGTCAAAAATGCACAGATCTTCCAAAAAATATCAGCAGAAAGTATTGTGGAATTGAACAATGCCCTCAATAAAATAAACTTAACTGATACATATAAAGAGCCCTTAGTCCCACAGAAGCTAAATCCAAATTCTTTTCAAATGCACAGAGAACATATTCAAAGATAGACCACATCATAGGACACAAAACAAGCCTCAAAAAATTCAAGAATATTGAAATCATACCAAGCATTTTGTCTGACCACAAGGGACTGAAACTAGAAACCAACCCCAAGGGAAAAAAAAAACAATAAATCAAAATCATAGAGATTGAATAAGATGCTATTAAACAATGAATGGGTCAAGAATGAGATTAGGGATGAAATAGAAAGGTTTCTGTAAATACACGAAAATGAACTCACAAGTATCCAAAACTTATTGGACACAGCAAAGGCAGTCCTGAGAGGGAAGTTCATAGCAATACAGGCCTACGAAAAAAGAGAGAAACATTTCAAACAAACAACCTAACCCTATGCCTACAAGAACTCTAGAAACAACAACAAAGACAGCCCAGAGCAAGTAGAAGGAAGGAAATAACCAAGATCAGAGCAGAATTAAATGACACAGAGACAAAAAGCACAATTATAAGGATCAATAAATCCAGAATCTGGTTCTTTGAAAATATAAAAAAATTGACCAGCCTTTTAGCTGGCTCATGAAGAGAAAAAGGGTGATAAGTCAAGTAAACACAATGAGAAATGAAAGAGGAGAGATTAAAACTGATACCACAGAAACACAAAGGATTGTAAGAAATTACTGTGAAGAGTTGCATGCCAAGAAGTTTGAAAATCTGGGTGAAATGAACAAATTTCTGGAAAATTGTAATCTTCCAAAACTGAATGAAGAAGAAGCAGATAGCATGAGCAGGCCAATAACAGGTGAAAAATTGAAGCAGTAATTAAAAAACTCCCAGCACACAAAAGCCCTAGGCCAGATGGTTTCACAGGAGAATTGTACAAAGTATTTAAGGAAGAGCTAACCCCTTTCCTTCACAGATTATTCCAAAAAATCCAAAATGATTGAAGATTCCCAACCTCTTTTTATGAAGTCAACATCATGCTAATGCCAAAACCAGATAAAGACACAGAAAAAGAAAACTACAGGGCAATATCGCTGATGAACATAGATGCCAAATCAACAAAATATTGGCAAGCTGCATCCAGCAATATGTTCAAATGTTCATAAATCATAACCAAGTGGGATTCATCCCAGGGATGCAAGGATGGTACAATATTCGCAAGCCAATAAATGTATTACATCACATAAACAAAAGCAAAGACAAAAATCACATGATCATAACAATAGATGTGGAGAAAGCATTTGACAAGGTACAGCACCAATTTATGATAAAAACACTCAGAAAAATGGTAATTAAGGGAGCATTCCTCAACATAATAAAGGTGATATATATGAGAGACCTACAGTCAACATCATACTCAATGGGCAAAAACTAAAAGCTTTTCTACTAAGATCAGGAAGAAGACAAGGTTGTCCACTTTAACCACTTCTATTCAACATAGTATTGGAAGTTTTTGCCACAGTGATCAGACAAGCAAAGGAAATAAAAGGCATCCAAGTTGGAAAAGAGGAAACAAAATTGTCATTGGTTGCAAATGACATGATAGTGTACATAGAAAATACTATAGACTCAGTCAAAAAACTGCTTGACCAAATAAATGAATTTGGCAAAACAAAAGGATACAAAGTCAATATCAAGAAACTGTAGGCATGCTTTTATACCAACAATGAAACAGCAGAAGCAGAAATCAAGAAAAAAATCCCATTTGATATAGCTTCAGAAAAAAAAAGAGAAAATATTTAGGAATAAACCTAACCAAGAAGTAATAGATGTGTACTCAGAAAACTATACAACCCTGAAGAAAAAAAATCAAGGAAGATAAAACAAGTGGAAACATATCACATATTCATAGTTTGGAAGAATTAACATCAAAATGTCCATACTACCCACATCAATTTAGAGATTCAATGCAATACCTATTCAAGTATCAATGGCATATTTCATAGACATAGAACCAAGAATTCCAAAATGTATATGGAAGTATAAACGACTCCAAATAGCTGCTGCAATTTTGAGAAAGAAGAGCAAAGTAGGAGAGATACAATGCCTGATACCAAACTGTGTTGCAAGGCTACTGTACTTAAAACAGCCTGGTACTGGCATAAAAACAGGTACATAGACCAATGGAACAGAACAGAGAGCCCAGAAATAAACCAAAGTCTCTATGGTCAATTAATTTTTGAAAAAGGGGGCAACAGTATAAAATGGAGTAAAAATAGACTCTTCAACAAATGGTGTTGGGATAGCTGGACAGCCACATGCAAAAAAATGAAACTCTAGAACCAACTTACACCATGCACAAAAATAAATTCAAGGCAGATTAAAGATTTAAATATAAGCCATAACACCATTAAAGTCCTAGAGGAGGACATAGCAGGAAAATCCCTGATATTTCACGAAGCAGTATTTTCATTGATATGTCCCCTAGAGCAAGGGACATAAAGGAAAGAATAAAAAAATGGGATATCATCTAAATAAAAAGCCTCTGCACAGCTAAATAAAATATTAAAATAAAGTATTAAAATATTAAAATATTAAAGTATTAAAATATTAAAATAAAGTATTAAAATAAAAAGAGAACCAACTGTATGGGAAAATATATTTGCCAATGATACCTCAGAGAAGGGTTTAATCTCCAAATTATATAAAAAACTTACAGGACTCCACTCTAAGAAGACAATAAGTCCAGTTAAAAATGGGCAAAGAACTTGAACAGACACTTTTCCAAGGAGGACATACTGAGGATCCAGAGACCCATGAAAAGATGATCAGTATTGCTAGCTATCAGAGAGATGCAAATTAAAACCACATCGAGATACCACTTCACACCAGTCTGAATGGCCATCACAAACAAAGCAACTAAGAAGTGTTGGAGAAGTTGTAGAGAAAAGGGAACCCTAGTTCACTGTTATTGGGATTGCAGACTGGCACACCACTATGTAAAATAGTATGGGATTTTTTCAGAAAACTAAAAATGGATCTGCCTTTTCACCCAGCAATTACACTGCTAGAATTATATCCTAAGAACCCTGAAACACCAATCCAAAAGAACCTATGCACCCCAATGTTCATAGCAGCACAATTTACAATAGCCAAGTGCTGGCAGCAACCTACTGATCTATCAGTAAATGAATGGATCAAAAAACTATGGTACATGTACACAATGGAATTCTATGCAGCAGAAAGAAAGAAGGAGTTCCTACCCTATGCAACAGCATGGATGGAACTGAAAAGCATTATGCTAAGTGAAATAAGCCAGATGGTGAAAGACAAATACCATATAATCTCACCTTTAACAAAAACCTAAACAACAAAACAAGCAAGCAAGCAAAATATAACAAAAAACATTGAAATAGAAAACAGGGGAGAAGGGAGGGAATTTCAGGAAAAAAAGTGGAAAGCTTTTCAGGAAGTAGTATAAAGGACACATGGACAATAACAAGGTGGGTGGAAAGCAGAGGGCTGGGGGTTGGGATGGGATGGTGGTAAAGGCAGAAAACCTTACTTGAACAACAATTAAAGTAAAAAAAAATAAAACAGTAAAATATGAGGGCAGGAGGAAGGCAAAATGGAATAGGCAAGGGAAATGGTGAAATCTGATATTTGAAATTCAGAGATATTCACTATCTTGAAATAAGATTGAACAAATGTAACAACATCAACTTTATCCACAACGTATGAGTAAAGATTGATGCCATTGGAGAATATGATATTTTTAAGAATGGGAGAAAGAATATGAGATGATTAGTGACTGTTGCAATGGTTTTGAGTGACTAGAGGTGGAGCAACGATTATACTATGAATAGAAACAAGTCATAGCAAGAGATAATCAGCAATTAATCAAAAATATGAAGAGGAAAGAAGAAAGCAGTATGGAGTAAGAGAAGGAGAGGGCAATATATAAGATTTGAAATAAACTATACTATAGAACCTTGTGCAGTATTTTGCCAAAATTTGAAAGATATGAAATGAATGTTGAACAGATTTGCAGGAGAGAAGATAGTATTTTGTTGTACCTGTCTCTATTTTTTTCTGCTCTGCTGGGTTTAGTAAATCAGGGACAAGGAGCTGTGTAGCACATAGTGTCCGGTGAAGGGCCCTAATGGCTCTTTTTCTTCTTTCTCCTGAGGAAGTGTAAGCAATAGGAAAATCCTAGGCCTGACCTCATTGTCAAAGCTGTAATCCTGCGGATGGGTGTTGGGTTCACCTTTCTGTGAAAGACTCTGACTGATTGTAGCAAATCTCAGGCACTCAACTCCTGCCTTCAAGATCTGAGCCTACTTTCTTGTGAGAGTTTAACATGAATCCTCCACTCTGTGCTGCCCTCTGCTTACAAGCTGTGCTGGGTAGAATCCCTTCAGAGTATTCTCTGCCTGTGAGTTTTTGGTTAGCAAAGCCGCTTTGCCCCATTCATGTGCTCAGGCATGTGAACCCAGGTCCTTGCAGAGCCTCTGGTCATGCATCAGATCCCCTTGTAAAATACTTTCTATATGAACCCCATGCTGTAGCACCAGCCCCTGGGGATTCTGTTCTCCACGTGCTCCCCCTACCCAAAATTCACACAGTCTCTTAGGGTCTGGCCATTTTCTTCCAGTGTATGACAGTTTTTGCTAAAGTTTCTTTCTGAATCTTTCCTTGATGGTGTTGGGAAGACCCCTCCAGCTATACTATAAAACACAACAGTGATGGTGTGCTGTCTCTGCTCCCCCCAGAGATCTTCACACACGGGCATGCCCATTCCTGCCATGCTGTGTCTTGGAGTCCTCATATCCTAGGCTTTTTCTCACTGCCCCAGTAGTTTGCAGGTTCTGAGCCAATCTATAGCCACCCTAACTCTATGCTGCCAGCAGTGCTAGCTGGGTAGTGATGGTGGTCCATCTAGAAAGCCCAGGCCATGGGTCCCTGTGTGCCCCACAGGCATGCCAGTTCCTGCCTACTCCTGCATACTCCCCACACTCTGGACTACTTATGTCCTCACTCACAGATGCTTTCACTCACTCTGCTCTGTGTTGTAACTTCAAATCAGTCCATGTCTGAGGGCAGATGAAGAGCTGCCAGCTACTGTGTGGCCAAAGTGTACTTCCTGCCTCATGTTTTGATGACATCCTTTCTTGCCTGACTCCACCATCAGACTGTGAGCAGGATTGTATCTTGTCTTCACTAGTATCTCCAGCCCAGAATTCTGAGCCTGACCACTACAAGCAAGGGCCCCAAAATGTGTTTAACTATAGAAGAAAATGCCTTTGGTGGCAAAGTCTGAGGCTGAGTTTGACCCTGACCTGGTATTAGTGTGCCAATGCCTCCAGGGAATCATTCCCCCTTGGTGTCTTTTCAGTGTCAATAGTGAGAAACATCAAAACAGACTTCCAGTCAAGATGGCTGTGCTTACCTCCTGTCATGACCACATCAAAATTACAACTAAATTATTGAACACGCACTCTTGAGAAACACCTGAAGATGAACTGAATAGAAATCCTGTAACAAGAGATATAAAGAATAAGCTATGTTTAGACTGGTAGGAGAGGCGGAGATGCAAAACCAGCTGACCCCACGATCTCATGTGGTAGTTGAGAATAAGAAGGGATATCTTAGCTATGGAGGTCCCCCCTGAAGAGTGAGGAGTCCCATCCCAACATCGGGCTCTCTAGCCTGGAGTTCCAGTGCTGGGAAGAGGAGTTCCCACAACATCAGTTTGTGCTCTATCTGGGTAAGACAGAAGGCTGCTATAGACCCAGGTGACCTCTTAAAGGTCCTGAACACATAATCACTAGCTCACAAACACCTACTCCAAGATCTAGAGAAGGGACAACAGCTCAAAAAGTGCCAGGGACATACCAGGAGAAATTGAATTGACTGATTTCATGCCGAGGGCTAGAAGTTCAAAAGTGCTGGCAGGCACAGGTGGGAACACATCTGTGTCACCATCAACCTGGCTAACACTGCTCTTCCATCCTAGTGATTCTCTGACACCCTTCCTCACCCAATTCCTGTAATGGCCTGAACTTCTTTCAGTGACTGTTCCTCATAAGAAGTCAGGCCTCAGTCAATGCTGTGGAGTTTTCTAAAATTCCCTCAAAGGTCCACAAACTCTGAATAGGCAGTGGCTTGTGTTGGCATGCCCTGTAACTATTGCTGCATCTATTGCCACATGAGGCCAGTCACCTGGTACAGGCAGAGCCACTTCCAGGTGCCTCCAAGCCAAGCACAGGCATCCACTAAGTGAAGATCACTTTATAGTCCCTACCAGGTGGTCCTTGGCCAGCACAGGCAGTGGCTGACCTTGGCCTACACTAAAGCTTCTTCAGAGAGGCCACGGAACCAACGTGCTAAGTGACTGGCTCATACAACACCAGACCACCACCCAGTTAGCTCCACAAATGGCACAAACAAAGGGTAGACTGGGAAGGCACCAGAATCATGCTAAAATGAACCCCACTCCATGGTGTCAGGCATCACTGTTTGCCCACTGTAGTCATGACCAGCCTTCACAGCCTGTCAGCTTGAGTGAGGGTCAATCCTTCTCACTATTCAATCTCAACAGAGGGCAAACACTAACTACATGAGAGACACTCAGCTCAGGTGACCAGCTAGATTGCTCCATGGGTCCCCAAATGGTACTGTCACATAAGGCCACTCTGCCAGGACTGGGAGATGTAGCATATCTAACTAATATATAGAAACAAACACAGGAAAACAAGAGAAATGAGGAGACAAAGAAACATGTCCCAAATAAAAGAACAAGGAAAAAAACCTTGAGAAAAATAACTAAATAAAATAGAGACAAGCAATCTATCACATGCACAGATCAAAACAATGGTTATAAGGATGCTCAATAAATGTAGAGGAAGAATAGTTAAACTCAGTGAGAACATGTACAAAAATGTATAAACTATAAAAAAGTTAAAAGTGAAGAATACAATAATAAATGAAGAATTCATCAGATGGAATCCACAACATATTAGATGAAGCAGAGGATTGAGTCAACAATTTGAAAACTATACTAGTGAAAAATATCCATATGGAACACCAGCAAGAAAAGGTAGGAAAAAAAATCAAAGAAATGAGAATAGTTTAAGGGATATCTGGGACAACATTAAGTATGACAACATTTGCGTTATAGGGATGCTGAAGGAGAAAAAAGAGAGCAAGGGATTGAAAATATATTTTAAGAAATAGTAATTTCTCTAACTTGATGAAGGAAGTAGACACAAAAGTCCAGAAAGCACAGAGTCTCAAAGAAGATGAACTCAAAGAGGCCATACCAAGACACATCATAATCAAAATGCCAAAGTTTAGAGACAAAGAGAGAATCTTAAAAACAGCAACAGAAAAACAATTAGTTACCTAGAAGGGAGTTCCCATTAATCTGTCAGCTGATTTCTCAACAGAAGCACTTCAAGCCAGAACAAATTAGCACAAAATACTCAAAGTGATGAAAAACAAAGTCCTATAACCAAGATTACTGTACCCAGTAATGCTATCATTTAGAATCAAAGAAGAAACAAAGAGTTTCCTAGATAAGAAGCTGAAGGAATTCATCAATGCCAAACAAATATTACAAGAAATGTTTAAGTGCCTTATTTAAGAAGGGAAAGAAAAGATAAAAATATGAATAATAAAATTTTAATAGCTTAATATATCACTAATTAGTCTAAGTGTAAATGGATTAAATGCTCCAATCAAAAGACACAGGGTACCAGAATGGCAAAAAAAAACAACAACACATGACCCATATAAATGCTGTCTATAAGAGACTCACTTCAGATAAAAAGACAGCCCTGGCTGGTGTAGCTCAGTGGATTGAGCACAGGCCTGTGAAGCAAAGGGTTGATGGTTTGATTCCCAGTCAGGGCACATGCCTGGGTTGCAGGCCAGGTCCCCAGTAGGGGGCAAATGAGAAGAAACCACATATTGATGTTTCTCTCCCACTATTTCTCCTTCCCTTTCTCTCTCTCTAAAAATAAATCAATAAAATAAATTAAAACAAAAAGACCGGCTGAAAGTAAAGGGTTGGAAAAAGGTATTTTATGCAAATGTATACAAAAAACCTGGGGTGGCGATACTTCTATAAGACAAAATAAATGTTTTAAAAAAAGCTATAATAAAAAACAAAGAAGGGCATTTCATAATGATAAAGGCATCAATCCAACAAGAGGATATAACCCTCTTGTAAACATTTATGCACCAAAAATAGGAGCACCGAAAAATAAATGAAGTAAATATGAGTGGACATAAAGAAAAACATAGACAATGATACTAAAATAACATGGGATTTTACCACCCCATTAACATAAATGGATAGAAGAATAAACAAACCCCAAAGTGAGTAGTAGGAAGGAAGTAATAAAGATCTGAGTAGAAATAAATGAATTTGAGTCTAAAACACAATACAAGATATCTATGAGACCGAGACCTGGTTCGTTGAAAAGATAAACAAAATTGGTGAGCATTTAACCAGACTCATGGAAAAAACCAACCAAATAAATAAAATCAGAAGTAAAAGAGAAGTGATAACTGACACTACAGAAATACAAAGGATTGTAGGAAAATACCACAAAAAAAATTATATGCCAATGAATTGGAAATGGATAAATTCCTAGAAACACACAATCTTCTAATCCTGAATCAGAAAGAAATAGAAAATCTAACAGACTGATAACTAAGTCCTGGACTAGATGGCTTCACTGGTGAATTTTACCAAACATTCAAAGAAAACTTAACACTTATTCTTTTCAAACTATTTAAAACATTGTAGAAGAAGGAAGACTCCCAAGCTCATTTTATAGGACCTACATTATCCTAATTTCAAAACCAGAAAAAGACATTACAAAAAAGAAAATTATAGATCAATATCCCTGATGAATATAGATGCAAAATCCTCAATAAAATATAAGCAAAAACAATTTTAGTAGTATATTGAAAATATCATACACCATGATCAAGTGGGACTTATTCTTGAAATGCAAGGTTGTTTCATTATCCACAAAACAATTAATGTGATACACTACATACACATAAAAACCATATGAGCACATCAATAAATGCAGAAAAAACTTTTGACAAAATTTAGCATTCATTTATGATAACAACTCTAAAGAAAGTGTGGATAGTGGGAACACACCTCAATATAATAAAGGCCATATATGACAAGCCCACAGCTCACATCATACTCAACAGTGAAAATCTAAAACATTTTTCTTACTATCAGGAACAAGACAATAATGTCTATTTTTACTACTGTTGATATAGTATGGAAGTCCTAGACACAGCAATCAGACAAAAAGAAGAAGTAAAAGGCATTGCAATTGGAAAGAAAGAAGTAAAACTGTTATTATTTGCAGATGACATGATATTATACACAGAGAATCCTAGAGGTTCCAAAAAAAAAAAAAACTGTTAGAATTGTTAAATGAATTCAGTAAAGTTGCAAGATATAAAATTGATACTTAGAAAATGGTTGCTTTTTGTACATCAATAATGAACTATCAGAAGGAGAAATTAAGAAGGGAAAATGGGGAACTGTACTTGAACAACAATTAAAAACAATAAACAAAAAGCAATTGCATTTAAAAACCTAAAAATAATGTTAATCCAGGAGGTAAAAAACTTGTACTCAGAAAATTATAAAACATTGAAGAAAGAAGCTGAAGAAGATATAAATAAATAGAAGTGTATTTCATGTTCATGGATAGAAAGAATTAACACCATTAAAATGTCCATACTACCGAAAACAATCTATAGATTCAGTGCAATCCCTATCAAAATAACAATGGTATATTTCACAGAACTGGAACAAATAATAAAATAATATATGGAAAAACAAAAGACCTTGAATAGCCACAGAAATCTTGGAAAAGTAGAACAAAGTTGGAGGAATAATGCCAGCTGATATTAAACCATAGTACAAGGACATAATAATCAAAACAGCACGGTATTGACATAAAACAGCCACATAGATCAATGGAACAAAATGGAGAGCCCAGAAATAAACCCTCACTTATATGGTCAATTAGTTTATGACAAAGGAGGCAAGAATATACAATGGGATAAAGACACTTTCTCTAATAAATGATTTTGGGAAAACTGGAGAGATACACGCAAAAAGATAGTGAAACTATATCACTTTCTAATACCATGTACAGAATTAATCCAAAATCAATTAAAAACTTAAATGTAATGCTCAAAATAAAAAAAAACATAGAACTTCTCTTAGGTATGTATTTTTTAAATATGTCTCCTTAGGCAATGTAAACAACAACAAAAATAAACCAGTGGATTACATCAAACTAAATATTTTGCACAGCAAAGAAAGCCATCAATGAAACAAAGAGAAAATCTACTTAATAAGAGAAGATATTTGCCAATGATACACCCAAGAAGGGGTTAACATCCAGAAAATATAAAGAACTCATGCAGTATAATACATACAAAAAAACCCAATTCAATTCTCATCTATAAGTGCAACCTAATCAAAACAAACAAGCAAGCAAAATATAACCAGAGACATTGAAATTAAGAACAATCTGACAGTAACCAGAGGGGAGGTGGGAGGAGACATCGTGGGGAAAAGGTGGGAAGGCTTTTAAGGAACATCTATAAAGGACACATGGACAAAACCACAGGGGTAGGATCAAGGGTGGAAAGTGGGATGGCTGGGGTGGGGGGAGTGGTGCTGGGGCAATGGAAACAACTATACTTGAACAATAAAAATGGTTAAATAATAAAAAAATGAAATCTTAAAAAACATTGGCAGAAGAAATGAATAGCCAATTTTCTGAAGATAACATACAGTGCAAAAGACAAGAAAAGATGGCACATGTCACTAATTATCAGAGAAATGCAAATTAAAGCCACAATTAAAATCATATTTGAGAGAGTGGCTATCATCAATAAATCAATAAACAAATGCTGGCATGGAGGAGGAGAAAAGGAAACCCTAGTGCACTGTTGGTGGGATTTTAAATTGGTACAACTACTATGGAAAGCATTATGGAGTTTCTTCAAAAAATTAAAAATAAAACTATACCATATGACCCAGCAATCCCCTATGTTCACTAAGTATCATGTACAACAGCCAAGATATGAAAGCAACCTAAGTGTCTGTTAATAGATAGGTGATTGGATAAGAAAGATGTGGTACATATATACAATGGAACTACTTCATCATATAAAATCTTATCATTATGACAACATATATGATCTGGGGGATATTATGCTAAGTGAAATGTGTCAGGCAAAGAAAGAAAATTACCTTATAATTTAACTTTCATGTGTAATCTGAAAAAAATAAATGAGCAAACAAAATAGAAACAAGTTCATAGATAGAGCATACTGATGGCTACCTGATGGGAAAGGGTTTTGAGCAGGGGCTAGACAAAAAAGGAAAGGGAGTAAGAAGGGCACATTGGTAGTTATAAAGCAATCATAGCAATGTAAAGTACAGCATAGGGAATAAATTCAATAATATTGTAATAACTATGTGGTGGTGCCTGGTCGGTACTAGACTTATCAGGGGATCATTTTGTAAGTGATATAAGTATCCAACCACTATGCTGTACATCTACAACTAATATAATATTGAATGTGAGCTAGTAAAAAACTGAACTGTAATGTAGAAAAAGATTGTACCAATGCCCAGAGGCTCCTTGGATAAGGTTTACAAAAAATATCAAAAGATATCTTCTGTGAAGACAATTTGAAAGCCACCCCAGAGAAACAGGTGTTTTACTCTAAAATTTCTAGAAAAGATGGTAAAGTCAGAGCTATCTTAGGTCCTGTTTTTTTATGTAACAGATTTTTGGAAACAGAAAGTCTTTTTGGAAGTCTTCCCTTCTACTCACTCTGTCCATTTCCTAATAGGAGTCTCCAGATTTCTCTTTCCTTTCTCCTGGAATAGAAGGGAGTCAGGAAATACCTGGCTTGCTCCTTTGAAAGGTAGAGTCAACTGAGGGGCTGTGTCTGCTGGTGGCCTCAGTAGGTTGGGACCTGCTTCAGGACCGTCTGATAGTGGCAGTGCTACACTAGTTTCTACAGACATGGGATCACCTGTTTGCTACTTTGTCTCCATGGCCATCCATGTCACTGCACTAGAAAAATATTTGCTGCTGTCACTAGGCTGTACCTGTAAATAAATTGGAAGATAAAAGAGGACTTTCTGATTTTCAAATTGTCACAGGCACATCCTGGTAAAATTGCCTTCATGATTTTTAGTAGAAGTAAAAAAGTTTGGGTAGACTGTGTTACCTGGTTCGGAACCACTTTTATTTGAGCAGCCACAGATGGGATAATAAACCTATTCTTATCTCAGCCTGTAAGCAAAATGCAAAGGATCTGGAATTAGACAAAATTGCCTTTATGGCATTTTAAGGAAAAAGCTGGAAGTGAGTGGAAAGGCTTGTGTTCTGGGAAACCTATGGGTGCAGGGAGCTCATGGTTAGGGATTTGTTTTTCCAAATAGCATGCAGCCTTCTCTTGGGCTGTGAATGTGTTTGTTTCCTGTATGCAGAGACTCATCTCTGTATTTCAACTTTGGTTTATTTATCTACAAAATAGAAATACCATTCCTTATTTCCACGTTTGTTGGGAAAGTATGGGAAACCCCTGGCCCAGTCCAGCCAGGTGTTCAATCAACACCAATTAAAATTCATCCTAACCAAAGAGCTCAGGCTGTGAACCAAAGGGTTGCAGGTTCAATTCCCAGTCAGGGCACATGCCTGGGTTGCGGGTCCAGGTCTCCAGTGGTAGCCACATGAGAGGCAACCACGTATTGATGTTTCTCTCCCTCTCTTACTCCCTCCCGCCTCCTCTCTAAAAATAAATAAATAAAATCTTAAATAAAACTCATCTTGTTCTTTTCATGCAAAATTGTTATTTTTTGGCAGAAAATAAAATAACTAAAACAAACAAAAAAAACACACAAAACCACTGTACTTCTACATTGAGGTGAAAACAATGTTAAAATTTTCTTGTCAAATACATTCCAAAAGAAAAATATGGAATGCTTCACAAATTTGCATGTCATCCTTGCACAGGAGCCATGTTAATCTCCTCTGTATGATTCCCATTGTAGTATATCTGCTGCTGAAGTGAGCACCTCATCCTGGTTTTGTATCAGGATGCCCACCCTGGCTGGACATATGTTTCTATCAAAAAGCAGATATTCAAGGGCATCCTGCCCTTCATGAGGAGCAAGGCCTGGTGAGTGGTCTCCACATGTCTGATGGACACACACACATGTTGTGTGCCCACTGGAGTCCCCCCACACCACTGCAGCACTTTCTAGGGTCAGAGACTTTCAGGCAGCTGACTCCATTAACTCTTCCTCTGTCACTTTGCATTTCTCATATTGTGGTGCAATTATTTATCTATAATTCATCTTTATTTCCCAACTGGCATGTTTTGTGGTTGCTCTACAATTCATCTTTATTTCCCAACTGGCATGTTTTGTGGTTGCTCTTATCTTCAGGGCTCAGCACAAGGTCTTACATGTAGTAGGTGCTCATTATGGACTAAATGTTTGTATCCTGCCCCCCACCCCAATTCATATGTTGAAGCCCTAACCTCTAATGTGATGGTTTTTGGAGCTGAGGTCTTTGGGACACAATTAGGGTTAAATGAAGTAATGACAGTGGGGTCCAAATGGAATTATCTCCCCATCCACTCAGCATGTGAGCACACAGAAAGATGGCAGCCCTGCTGCAGGTCAAGAGAAGAGGCCTCAGAATAAAACATATCTTGCTGGCTCTCTGATCTTAATCTTCCCAGCCCTGATAACTGTGAGAAATAAATTTATATTGTTGAAACCCCCCAGTCTATGGTGTTTTGTCATGTCAGCCTAAGCTAAGTTCTCAAAGAATGTTTGTGGGTGAATGAAATGAATGACCTTGAGTTTGGTGTTCCCACACTTGGGGTAGATGATGAATCTGGGTAAGGTCCCCTGCAAAGGAGGATGTGGCCGAGGCTCCATAATTGAGAAACATACTTATCTCTACACACAGCATAAGGGTGTATGAAATTGGTTGTTAACTCTAAGTTTCTCATTTACCTCAAAGTTGTAAAAGTAACATGCAGAAAAGTTGCTAAGTCTTCTGGGAGGCTTTTGTTTGAATGAGCTGTGGGCTGAAAGCCTACCTCTTCCCATAAGAAATAAAAAAAGTTTATTTCTTCCAATTTAACCCAAAGGAGGGAGTTGAAGAGAACCATTCAATAGCCTGGCTAAGGCCTGAGAAGGTCAAAAGATGAGAGGCTGTGGCTGACCAGGCCTGAGGAGGCTGGTTAGAGAGGGACAAGGTGGCCTCAAATTGCTCCTCTCCTGGAGTTTGGCAGGGCATGAAGGGAGTTTGCATCCTCTGGGCTTGTGTGGACCTCACAGAGGGATGCCAGGAGAGGGTGTGCCCTCAGTTGCAGACTAGAAGAAGTCAAGGTCATAAGCAACTATTAGAGAGGTGCCACCCATATCAATGGAATTGTAGTTGAGAGAATGCACATAAGACCTTGACAAAAGAAAGGCATTTGAAGTTTGCCATGCTCAGAGAGCATGGATGACATCCATTATGCCAAGTAAGACCTTCCTGTCTTTTCTTTCTCTCTAATCTCTACCCTCTCTGACCTTCGGGGTGGTGGTCTAAACAACAGTAAATGAGTGAACATAATGATGACTATGAACATATGTTCTCAACATGTGATTGAGAACATAGTAACACACTGACTGCCCCTGCTCCTCATTCTTCAGGGCTCCAACTTGAGCTGAACAAAGCTTGGGGATAGGGGTTTCAAATAGGATAAGAATTGAAGGCTCTAATGTCATATTGTTCTGGACTTCTTTTTTTCTGAGATTTACCCCCACAGTTACGAGATTTTTCTAAAAGGTTCTCCAATTGTCAGTGAAGAATGCATGGAGGGGCTGTGGTAGAATAAAAGAATGAAGTTGTTTACTGTTTGTACCTATTAAGTCCAGCTCCAGCAGTTGCAGATTATGTTATATTCTACTGGTGTGCTCTGGTGAAGCCTGGAAACACACAATCCAGAGGAGGTGGAAGAGGAAGGGTTTGCAGCAACTCTTGAAGATGGGTGCTAAGTCTTCTAGCCTTCAAGTACCAGTCTGACCTATCTATGTAAATCAGAGATCAGCATGAGAGGAAAGGGGACCTTCAGGTTTCTACCTAATCAAGATACAGTACATTTTAAACTCTATTAGAAGATTCACACAAAGGGAGTTTAGAGAGAGAGAGGACATATCAATTTAGGCTGTTTCTTTACATGATTCTTTGCATGCTCTTCCCTCTCAGGATGAAGGGATCCAAACCAGGATGAGGTAAGGACCACTGGAAAATTAGCCTTTGAGTTGTGACTTTATTCTTTTATCTATTATTTATTTTCTATTCAAACTTCATTTTTTATTTTATTTTAAATGTTCATAATTTCTGAACAATCCAGACAATGATTGTCTTTCATTTACACTTGGAAAGACATCTAACTCATTCAAACCTCAAAACAAGTTAACTTTGAACTGAACACAGTTTTAGGTTATATGTGCAGCTCAACCCTTGAATTTGCTCCAGAAATTGCGAATTTGGCAATATTTGTTTATTCAGTAAGTTTAACCCCTTTTAGGCCACCCCTTCTTTTAATTCTCCCCCAGTCAGGAAACTTTTGGATAGGGGAGAAAAATAAATGAAGTGGGCTCTGGCAGTAGACTGGCTGCACTGACATGCAAACGTGTTAGCAGCATGAGGAAAAAAAGACTTTGAGCAGTGGGATTGGCAAACAAAGACATGGGAATTTGGTTAGAAGAGAGAAATACATGATAGCAAACATCTAGAAAAGCTATGATCAATAAATGTAAAGTTGAACCCAACTGACATTTTGCTCCTAAGAGGTGCTGAACGCTCTTGCCTCGCACTACTTATGTAAAGATGCAAATAATCTCAGAATTATATATTTATCTTTCATCACCTTTTATTTATTCTCCCTCCTTCTTCTGTTTACCTTAATGTAGTAGCCAGCACTGCCAGAATCATGTTTTAAAATGAATATATGAATCATGTATTCATGATTCATGAATCATGTATTCATGTATTCATGATTCATGAATCATGAATCATGTTTTAAAATGAATACATTTTAAAAATAATTTTATTGTTGTTCAATTATAGTTGTTTGCATTTACCTCCCACTACTGCCTTGCCCCCTACCCCGGACATCCCGACTTTCCTCCTTTGCTTCCACAGCACCTTGGTTCTGTCCATGTGTCCTTTATGCTTGTTCCTCAAAACCCTTCCCCCTTCCCCCCATTATCCCCTCCCACCTACCTTCTGGTTATTGTAAGACTTCTTAATTTCAATGTCTCGGTTATACTTTGCTTGTTTATTTTGTTGATTAGGTTTCACTTAAAGGTGAGATCATATGGTATTTGTCTCTCACCACCTGGCTTATTTCACTTAGCAGAATGCTCTCCAGTTCCATCCATGCCGTTACAAAGGGTAGGAACTCTTTCTTTCTTATTGCTGCATAGTATTCCATTGTGTAAATACACCATATTTTTTGATCCATTAATTTACTGATGGACACTTAGGTTGCTTCCAGCACTTGGCTATTATAAATTATGCTGCTGTGAACATTGGAGTGCATAGGTTATTTTGGATTTGTGTTTCATGGGTCTTAGGATATAATCCCAGTAGTGGAAATCCAAGGTCAAAAAGGAGTTCCATTTTTATTTTTCTGAGGAAATTCCACACTGTCCTCCACAGTGGCTGCACCAGTCTGCATTCCCACCAGTAATGCACTAGGGTTCTTTTCTCCACATCCTCTACAACACTTGTTGTTTGTTGATTTATGATGGCCATTCTGACCAGTGTGAAGTGATATCTCATTGTGATTTTAATTTGCATCTCTCTTGTGGCTAGTGATACTGCACATATTTTAACCAGTCTCTGGGTGCTCTGTATGTCCTACTTGGAGAAGTTTATGCTCCAGTCTTTTGCCCACTTTTTTACTTTGCCCATTTTTTAATTGGGTTTTTTGTCTTCCTAGAGTGGAGTCATGGCAGTTATATATATTGGAGATCAAACCCTTGTCTGAGATATCTGAGACAATGGCAAATATGTTTTCCCATGTAGTTGGTTCTCTTTTCATTTTAATGCTCTGTTTTTAGCCATGCAGAAACTTTTTAATTTGATGAGATCCCATTTGTTTATTCTTTCCTTTATGTCCCTTGCTCTAGGGGACATATCAATGAAAACATTGCTGGGTGGAATATCTGAGATTTTGCTGCCTATTTTTTCCCCTAGGGCTTTTATGGTGTCAGGACTTACATTTAAGTCTTTTACCAACCTTGAATTTATTTTTGTGTATGGTGTAAGTTGGTGATTGAGTTTCAATTTTTTGCATGTAGCTGTCCAGCTCTCCCTACACCATTTGTGAAGAGGCTATTTTTACTTCATTGTATGCTTTTATGCCCTTTGCCAACTACTATTGACCATAGAGACTTGGGTTTATTTCTGGGCTGTCTATTCTGTTCCATCAGTCTATGTGTATGTTCTTGTGCCAGTACCAGGCTGTTTTGATCACAGTGGACTTTTAATACTGTTTGATATCAGGTATTGTGATCCCCCTACTTTGTTCTTCTTTCTCAATATTGTTGTGGCTATTTGAGGTTATTCATGGTTCTATATAAGTTCTGAAATATTTGTTTTATATCTGTGAAATATGTCATTGGTAACTTAATGTGGATTCCATTGAATCTATAAATTTCTTTGGGTAGTATGGACATTTTGACGACATTAATTCTTCCAATCCATGAACATTTTATATCCTTCAATTTGCTTGTGTCTTTCTTAATATATCTCTTCAGTGTTGTATAGTTTCTTAATACAGGTCTTTACATCCTTGGTTAGGTTTATTTTTAGGTACTTTATTTTTCTTGTTGCTACATGAAGTGAGATTTTTTCCTGATTTCTCCTTCTGATATTTCATTGTTAGTGTACAAAATGCTTTTGATTTCTGGATATTGACTTTCTATCCTGCTGCTTTGCCAAATTCACTTAGTAGGTTGAGTAGTTTTTGGTGGAGTCTATAGGATTGTCTATATACACTATCAAGTCATCTGCAAACAATGACAGTTCTGTTTCTTTATTTCCAATTTGGATGCCTTTTATTCTTTTCCTTGTCTGATTGCTATGGCTAGGACTCCAATACTATGTTGAATAGCAGTGGTGAAAGTGGACATTCTTGTCTTTTTCCTGATTTTAGTGGGAAGGCTCTAATTTTTTGCCCATTGAGTATGATGTTAGCTGTAGTTCTCTCATATATGGACTTAATTCTATTGAGGAATGCTTCATCTATGCCCACTTTGCTAAGTGTTTTTTTTTTTTTACCATAAATGGACGCTATACTTTATCAAATGTTCTCTCCCCATCTATTCCTTTGATCATGTGGTGTTTGTCTTTCCTTTTGTTCATGTGATGTATTACATTTATTGATTTGTGAATATTGTACCATCCTTGCATCCCTGGGATGAATCCCACTTGAGCATGGTTTATGATGTTTTTAATATATTGCTGGATGGGGTTTGCCAATATTTAGTTGAGGATTTTAGCATGTATGTTCAGTAGTGATATTGCCCTGTCGTTTTCTTTCTTTGTTATGTCTTTATCTGGAATTGGCTTTGGGATGACAGTGGCTTCATAAAAAGATTTTGGCAGTTTTCTATCTTCGTGGATTTTTTGGAATGGGCTGTGAAGGATATAGATGTTAGCTCATCCTTAAATGCTTTGTAAAATTCTACCATGAAACCATCTGGGTCAGGGATTTGGTGTGCTGGGAGTTTTTTGATTACTGTTTTCATTTCAATTAGTCTTTCTATTAGTTTTTCCAGACTTCCTTCTTCTTTTTCATTCAGTTTAGGAAGATCATATTTTTCTAAAAATTTGTCCACTTCACCAAAGTTTTAAAATTTATTGACATATAGTTCTTCATAATAATTTCTTACAATCTTTTGTATTTCTGTGGTATCAGTAGTAATCTCTCTTCTTCCATTTCTGATTATGTTTATTTGGGTCCTCTCTCTTTTTTTGATGTGTCTTCTTAAAAAGCTTTTTGATTTTGTTTATCTTTTCAAAGAACCAGCTTTTGGATTTATTGGTCCTTAGAATTGCGCTTTTAGTCTCTATGCCATTTAATTCTGCTCTGATCTTGGTTATTTCCTTCCTTCTACTTGGTCTGGGCTGTCTTTGTTGTTGTTCCTCCAGTTATTGTAGGTGTAGGGATAGGTGGTTTATTTGAAATGTTTCTATCTTCTTTAGGTAAGCCTGTATCTCTTATAACTTCCCTCTCAGGACTGCCTTTGCTGTATCCCACAAATTTTGGGTTGGTATGTGTTCATTTTCATTTTTTTCCAGGAAATTTTTTATTTCTTCCTTGCTCTCTTTCTTGTACCACTCATTGTTTAATAGTATGCTATTCAATCTTTATGTTTTTGAGTGTTTTGTTTTGTTTTTTCCTTAAGGTTGGTTTCTAGTTCAGTCCCTTGTGGTCAGAGAAAATGCTTAACATGATTTGAATTTTCTTGAATTTATTGAGGCTTGTTTTATGTCCTATCATGTGGTCTATCTTTGAAAATGTTCCATGTGCATTTGAAAAGAATGTGTATTTTGCTGCTTTTGGATGAAAGTTCTGTATGCATCATTGAAGTCCATTTGATCTAGGATGTTTTTCTCTGGTGCAATATATTTGTTGATCTATTTTTGGGAAAGATCTATCCATTTTTGACAGTGGGGTGTTAAAATCCCCTACTATAAGTGTGTTGTTGTTAATATCTTTCTTGAAGTCCTCCATGATTTTCTTTATGTATTTGGATTGTCCTATGTTGAGTGTATACATATTTACATTGTTTATATCTTCTTGATAGATTTTTCCCTTGAGTATTATGAAGTGAAGTTCTGGGTCTCTTTTTATGGCTTTTTTTAAAGTCGATTTTGTCTGATGTAAGTATTGTGACACACATTTTTCCCTGTCCATTGGCTTGGAATACATGTTTCCAGTTGTTCTCTATCAGTCTGTGTAGGTCTTTTGTTCTGAGGCTGGTCTCTTGTAGACAGAATACGTGTGTGATATGATTTCTTATCCATTCAGCTATTCTATGTCTTTTGATTGGGGCATTTAATCCCTTTATGTTTAAGGTTATTATTGATAGACACTTAGTCATTATAATTTTTTATACCTGTGTTCATCTCTCTGTCACTCTTCCCCCCCCCCCCCGCTTTTCTTAAAGCACACCCTTTAGCATCTCTTGCAGTGATGGTTTGGAGGAGGTGTATGTTTTGAGGTTTCTTTTTTCTTGGAAATCTTTATTTGGCCTTCCATTTTAATTGAGAGCCTTGCTAAATAGAGTCATTTTGGTTTTAGGCAATTGTTTTTCATTACTTGGAATATGGCTTGCCATTCCTGTCTGGCCTGGAGACTTTCCATTGAGAAGTCAGCTGCTAGTCATAGTGGGGCTCCCTTCTATGTTACTTTCTGTTTCTCCCTTGCTGCCTTTAAGATTCTCTCTTTGTCTTCAAATTTTGCTATTCTAATTATGATGTGTCTTTTAAATAGGCCTCATTGAAGCAGAAGCTTGGTTGGGACTCTTTGTATTTTCTGAATTTGTGTGACTTTTTCTCTCATAAAATTAGGGAAGTTTTCCATCATTACTTTTTCAAACAGGTTTTCTATTACTTGGTCTTCTGCTGCTGCTGCTGCTTCTGGAATCCCTATTATATGGATATTATTACGTTTCATGTTTTTCTGCAGTTCTCTTAACACCTCTTCATTTTTTTTGAGTCTCTTCCTTTTCTTGCTCCTTCTGGTTGTTTTTTTCCCTTGTCCTCTGGCTTTCTGATTTGATCCTCTGCTTCATCTAGTCTGCTTTTGATTCCTTCTGCTGTGTTCTTGAATTCAGAAATTGTGTTCTTCATTTCCTCTTGTCCATTGTTGATAGTTTCTATTTCCTTTTTCTTGTTGATATAGTTTGCAGTGAGTTCATTGTAGTTTCCCTGTAGTTTTTGGTAATTCTCTGTGAGCTCATTGAGCTTCCTAATAACCATTGCTTTGAACTCAATATCTGATAGTTGACTTGTCTCTATTTCATTTAGCATTCTTTCTGAGGCTTCCTCCTTTCCTTTTATTTGGGGTTTCTTTCTTTGTCTCCCATTGTTTGTGATGCTCTTCTTGTTAATCTCTGCTTCCTAAATTTATCTGTGCTGACTACCTGGGTTTATGGTGTGAACTTCTATGGTAGGAGACCTCTGAAATCAGTAGTGCAGTCTCCTTGATCTCTTGAATGTGCTGTGTCATTTATGTTGGCTCAATATCTGATAATTGACTTGTCTCTATTTCATTTAGCATTCTTTCTGAGGCTTCCTCCTTTCCTTTCATTTGGGGTTTCTTTCTTTGACATAAATGTGTCATTTATGTTGGCTGTCTGGATGTCTTTGGGTTTTGATTGTTGTTGGGTTTTTAGTTGGTGAGTCTTTCCTTCCAGCTGGTTAACTGAGGGTCACTCTGCCTACTATGTCTTGTATTCTGTTGTTCATGTGGGGACAGGTTGTGTTGAACCTGTTTTTTCTGTCTAAGGTTTTGAGGCGTATCTCTCACAATTGTTCAGTTGTTTATTCTTGGTAATTTCTCCACCATTTAGTTGTGATTCCAGATTTTTCCTGGATGAAGGTTAATATGGCTTCCACTCAATTCTTCACCTTCTGCCATTATTACCTTTTGGTGCTTCCTTTATTTTGGGTCTGTCTTCCAATAAGTATAGTGGTGCTCACAGCTCTTACGTGTGATCAGTTGGAGGGCGAAAGCAAAATGGATTATGAGAGTGGGAGTGCATTCTAGGTGAGTTAAAATACCAACCATAGAGAAGAGATAGGAGATCATTTGGATATGTATAATGTTAACTGTGATTATTCACCAAACTAGTCACTTGTTAGATGTTGTGGAAAAAAGATCAGCCTCTTGTTAGGGGTGGGGAAGAATTGTGAGCGGGTCCAAGAACAACTGAGGTTGTGGGAGGTCATATTATGATATATAGTGAGAGTAAAGGATAGAAAATAGGTGTAGTGTGCAAGAGAATAAAGTTAACCACAACAGTAATAAAGTTCTGGAAACAACTAAGATCCAGGAGGGGTGCTGTGTGGCATTTACAATTGTATGGAACAACAATTATTTACAATAGTAATAGAGCAACAATTATATGACAGAATCTGTGTGATCTGAATAACAAGAATATGAAGTACAAGACCTAGAATAGTGTGCTGTTGCAACACAAATGAAGTGAAAGGAAAATTAAAAATACGCTATGAAAGAACAACGAAGACCAGTGAAACAGTGCAATTAAACAAACAAATTGAAGAAAACTGAACAGAAAGAAGAGAAATGAAAAACTACTAATAAAAGAAAAAAGTAAAAATAATGAAAAAATAATAATACAACTAAACAACAACTTGCAAGTTCTCTGGAATAGCAAAGTGAAGTTTACCTCAGTTTCTCAGTTGTTGGGATGACCCCTCTTTGGGTCTGACTCTGGACCTTTCATAGCTCCAGGTCTTATTGTCTCACCTATGGGTAAAATAAGAAATAAATAAAGAAAGAAAAAAGCCTCCTGCTAGCTTTGAACTGTCCAAATGAGTTCTGATAGTCTTTCTGGCTGGAACAGGCTGAAGGGGGTTGGGTTTCACTTTTCTTCCTCCCTGTGGGAAGATGGAGGCCAGATCTGAGCAGTGGTCTTCATAGTTTCCCAGCCTCTACCTCAGTTCCTCAGTTTGCTGCCAGGCCTCTAATGCCTTTCTGCACTAGGCTTATGACTTCAGTCCACCAGTTGTACTGTGTTTCAGGTGCACCAATTAGGGGCAACTTGTACACCATCTTTTCACTCTTTGCTATCCTAGGTGCTAGGTACTCTCAAAGTTTCTTCAGGGTAGTTAAGCTATCCCATTAAGTTATGTCTTTCTCAGGACTGCTGACTCTCTGAACCCAGCTGCTCTCCACTGTGGGGGGGCCTCCACCACCTTCTTAGTGAGCCAGTCTGGCCCCGCATAGTGGGCGTAGTAGGCATTGACATGCACCTCTGGGACAGGCATGTGTGCATGGCCTCCTCTGTTGCTGAGGCATGGCTGCTGGTGTGGGAGAATGACCTCTGCTGCTGTGGCAGAAGGGTAGGGCAGGTGATGCCTCTGCACCTGCAGGTGTGGGCACAAGGCTTCACCTTCTATAGCTGTGGCTGGGTTGAGTGCACACTGTTGGGGCCACAGGTGTGGGTGGGCCTGCAGAAGAGGCTGCAAAGGCTGCAGGGGTGCAGCCATGTCATGGACACCGGCTCGTGGGGTCCATGGTGTTGTAGCTGAGACAAAAGAAATTCACAGGGACTACCAAATCCTGTGGATAAAAAGGGCGGGTGGCTTTTCTCTCAAGGGAAGCAAAAACCTTGGCCCTTGCTTTGATGATATTTTATTGTCTTTCTGGGCACATTACATGAAGGTCCTCATTAACTATGCACAGGTTTGCTTTAGGTGGTTACCTTTTACAGAAAACAAAGGAGAGGATGCCACTAATCACATTACAGAAGAGGGATATTTGCAAATAAAAAGGCAAAAGTGGTTGAATTTGTTACACTGGCCATTGGAAGGTTTAGCATGGATTTTAGGAAGTTACTTTGCAGTAAATGTTTGCTGCCTCAATTCAGGGTGAGGGATTTTAGCAAAAGCAAGTGTCATAGCATTCTAAGTACAGTGCAGGCCTGATTCCCCATGGGAGAACTTATCCATGGGCATGGGTTCTGTGCATCTCTGAGTGGGAGCTGAGCCTATGACATGCAGAATGGTCTCTTAATGAGGTGGATGCGGTCACTGGGGGAAAATTCCCTAAACAGCCACCAAGAGTCTTTTTTTTTAAATCCTTCTCTTTGACCCTGCTGCTCCAAACAAGCACCAAGACTCTCACACAGTTCTTCCCACTTCTCCAGGCATCACCCAGTCTTGCAATTTCCCTGGTAATGACCCAGCTGGTGTACACAGTCTCAATGGGTACACACCATCCCTGTACATTTGCCACTTCATCTTTATTCCCCCCAGCGACTTCAAGCATCCAGGTCCATCCTGGTTCTGCTCAAATCTCTCTATATGGCAGGGGAGGGAGCTGATGACCTGGCCCTCTTCCAAGAATCTGGTGTCAGGCCTAACAGGTGCCTCAGATGCCTGGTCCTTACTGTCCCAATGCAATCTCCTCACCATCTGATTTTTCAATGTCCTCTATAATTTTGGCCTCCAACCTTCATATATGCTGGGATACCATTGGTTGTTCACTCTGTTCCTTAGAAGATCAGCCAGGTGTTCCACCTGTGTGCAGGGGGAAATGGAGTCTGCTCCCACCTATCTCACTACCATCTACCTCTCTCCAGAATAATGTTGAATAGGATGGGCACTTGTATATTATTTCCAGGCACAGTGAGGATGTTTTTTAATGTTTTTTTAAGTTATAGAATTAAGAAAGTTCACTTTTTCTGCTTTCTTGACAATTTTTAAAGGAAAATAGTATCATAAATGAGAATTTTATGAAGTGCTTCTTTTGTTTGTCATGAGATAACCACAGAATTTTCTTTTTTTATACAGTGAACTATATTAACACATTTTATAAAGCTAAATCAGCCTATAAAATCTGGAAAACCCCAAATTGATTATGAGATACTATTCTTTTAATGACTGCTCAATTTCATGTAGTAATATTTTATTTTGGATTTGGGCAGTTATTTTTTGTTGACTTACATTTTCCTTATCTGGTTCTTCTATCCACTGGCCACTGCTTCTCAATATCCCCTGCTGCCCTATTCTGGCACTTTCTGGCTTCAGGTCTTGACTCTTCTCTCTTCTTTCTCTGCACTGACTTGTAGGTGATACCCCCCAGACCTGTGAGCTTAATACCATCTATATGCTGACAACTCTCAGGTATATAAGGTTAACTAGTCTTGCTCCTGATTCCAGACTCATGTAACTTACATTCATATCAATGTAACATGTCTACAACAGAGTTGCCAATTTCCTTTCTTAAATTTCTCCACCCACAAGCTTTCCCAACCGTGCAAACAGCAACACCATTCTTTAGTTGCGCAGGTAAAAAATTTTGGATCCATTTAAACATTTTTTTTTTGTTTTTCACATCTTGTATTCAAACTATCAACAAATTCTTTGGATGGGGAACTGAGAAGATGGCAGAGGAGTGAAGTTACACTAACCTCCTCTAAGGACCAATCTGGAATTACAACTTAATTGTGGAGAAACTCTCCAGAACTAACAACTGAGCAATTGTGAGAGAGAAGCCTCATAACCTCAAACAGACACAAGAATCAGCTTCCACACAACCTGTCTGGTAGGAGTGAGGTAGAAGCTCAAGAAGCCTGGCTGGGCACTGATAGACAGTAGTGCCAGAAGGATAATTAAACATCTGATAGGATCCCCATGAGAAGAATGGGGTGTAAACCCTAAGCTAGGATTCCTAGCCTAGACCACCAGAGCCCAAAAAGTACACAAATAACAAATGGCAGCTAAAGTAGCAGGGCTACTGGGACAGATGGCTGGAAATACAAGAGACATTTAAAGGACCAACATAAAAATTTTCATTTGCAGCCACTTACCCTGGGTTCTGGCAAAGGCGGGGGCAGAATGGCATGTTGATGCCTAAGGAGAAACTAAGCTTTGGGGAGAGAACTAAGAGAGTAGATGCCAGGATCCCAGTGCTGAGTCATCCCCCATGTGGCAACAGCCATCCTGATCAGGCAGACCACTTGCCCACCAAGCAGCAGCAGCCTGAGGGGAAACAATAGCCCCAACCATAGGAGGGTCTCTGCCCTGGCCCTGTGGTGCTTAAGGTTGACTGCTGAGTGCAGACTGACTAGATTAATGACCAAAGCAGATAGCCACAAACAGTAGATCACTGGCAAAGGGGTGGCAGAGTGGACTAGAGAGACTTGAGGAGACTGGGGATGGAGGCCATGCAGAGAGAACTGAGAGAGTAGCTATTGGGATTCTGGTGCTGAGTCATCCCCCATATGGCAGCAGCCTGATGAGACACAATACACTGAACCCCAGGAAATATTCGACCCTGCCTTATGTTGCTTAAATCTGATTGTTGAGTGCGGAGGGACAAGATTGAACTGAAGGAGACACCCAGAAACAACAGATCACTAGAAGTATCAAACAGGCTGCCTAAGGTCAGATGGGCTCAACATCTGACATTACAAGAGGCAGATCCAGAAAGAAAATATAGTGGTAAATACAAGAGGCTACCAAGATGAAATCCACTGTGACCTTCTTCATGATTTGCAATATTTTCTTTCCTGCATAGCTTTTAACATTCATTTCTTGTCCAACAAGTTTGTCCATGTTAAGTCACTAGATTTTATATTACAGTGTGTTTCAATTCACATATTATGCCCCTGCCTCTTCTTAGCCTATTTACCTTCTTTTTTCCTCACATAGTTTGCATTTCAAATTTTATTTTCTCTCTTGCTACAACTTGTTTCCATGCATTCTTACTATTTCTTCCCCATCCAGACACATAAAACCAGTTTTCTTCTCAAGTGTAATCTCACAGCTGTTTCCACTGCTCTTAAAGTACTCACATTTTATCTCCACCTTTAGCAATCTTTGCTAGTTGTTTGTGGGTAAGGAAGTTGTTGTTGCATTGTTTTATCACTTTTTATTACTAGAGCTTCACTAATTCTGTATTTTAAATATCAATTTTACTGGTTCCCTCTCCTACTCTTTCTTTTTGTCTCAAATTTTAATTTTGCTGTCTTGGCCTGTTTTTTTTTTTTTTTCAATTTTGTCTTTCTTCTATTTCTCTTTCATCTTGACCTTGTATTTTTCTTTATTCTCCATTTTTCTTTTCTTACATCTCAAATTTTAATTTTTCCCCATCATAGCCTGGCTTTTGTTCCTCACTGTTAATATTCCCTCTCCCTCTATCATTTCAAAGTTACTTCTCATTCGTCTAAACATCTCTTAGACTTTTCTTTGTTTCTTTTTTCCCCTCTTATTCCAATATCACCTATACTAATTTTAGCTCACTAATTATAGTTGATAGTACTCTGGTGGATCTTCCTCTCCAATTTGGCTCCTATATTTTTATTAATTAATTACTGTTTTCCCTTCATTTTTTCTCTTTCTCACTTTATTTTATTTTATACTATTTCAATTTCTGTTTAAACCTAATACTATTATACACTTCACTTCTCATAATCCATTCCACATTCTTCCTTCCCTTTTTTATTCATGATGTAAAATTTACCTTCTTTTTTCCCCATTGCTCTGACTCCCAATTCTTTTCATTGCTCTCTCCTTACCCTCTTAAAATGAGTTTTCTTTCAGTAGGTAATCTTATATCCACTCTCCTTTCTTAAAATAATCTTAATCTGTTCATACCTTTATTAATACTGGTTCATTTGCTGTTGATAGTGGGTTTATGGGGAGGAGCTTTTTTTTCAGGTGTGGGTTTGTTTCCTGGGCTTTATAGTTTTGTTCTGGCAGCACCTGCACAACAGCGCACAATACATGGTGTGTGGAGTGACCACCAGTTACCAGCTAAAGGGAAGGACCCATTAAAGAAAGACACAATAACAATCAAAACCAAATTATATCCAGAACCACTTATCCAGCATAAATGGACTAAATGGCATCTCAAGAGCATCAAGTTCATGTGATCAAGGAGACTTCACCACTGAATCTCACAGGCCTCATACAAAAGAAGTTGACACCATAAAGTCAGGAAGTCAAACAGATCAATTTAAGAAGCAGAAATAAACAAGAAAAGTCTCACAAGTAATAGGAAGATGAAGAAACAACCCGCAATTGAAATGAAAGGCGGAATCCTAAAAAGAGAATGCTAAAGAAAATGGAGGTAGGTCAACCATCAGATATTGAGTTCAAAACAATAATTATAAGGAAGCTCAATGAGCTCAGTGAGAATTACCAAAAACTACAGAGAAACTACAAGGAACTTACTAGAAAATATATCAGCATAAAAAGGACATAGACACAATCAACAAGTGCCAAGAGGAATTGAAGACTACAACTTCTGAATTGAAGAACACAGTAGAAGAAACAAAAGAAGGCTGCATGAAGCAGAGGATTGAATCAGTGAGCTGGTGGACAAGGTAGAAAAAAACTCCCCCAAAAAATAAGAAAAGGAAAAAAGACTAAAATAGAATGAGCAAGGATTAAGGGACATGCAGAACAATATGAAAGAGAATACTATCCATATGATAGAGGTACCAGAAGGAGAAGAAGAGGAGCAAGGCATAGAAAACCTGTTTGAAAAAATAATGATGGAAATCTCCCCTAATTTGATGAGAGAAGAGTCACACAACACTGGGAAGCAGAGAGGGTCACAATCAAGAGGAACACAAAGTGGACCACTGGAAGATAAATCATAGTTAAAATAGCAAAGTTCAAAGAGAAAGAAAGAATCTTAAAGGCAGGAAGAGAAAAACAGCAAGTAACATACAAGGTAGCCCCGATAAGGATAGCAGGTGAACTCTCAACAGACACATTACAAGCCAGAAGGAAATGATAAGAAATACCTCAGGTAATGAAAAACAAAGGCCTACGATTAGGACTACTCTATCTAGCAAGGCTTTCAATTAAATGGAAGGAAAAATAAGGAACTTCCCAGAAAAAGAAGACTAAAAGAATACACCTACACCAAACCAGCAATGCAACATATGCTAAATAGACTGCTTTAAGCAAAGGAAGAGAGAGAGCGGGGGAGGGGGTGCAGAGAGAGAGAGGGAGGGAGGGGAACACGGGTACACAGGGACTAAAATAGCAGTGAATAAGTACCTATCAATAATAACCTTAAATGTAAATGGATTAAATGCTCCAATCAAAAGACTTAGGGTAAATGAATGACTAAGAAACTATGACCCACAGATATGCTGTCTATAAGAAACCCATCTCAGAACAAAAGACCTACACAAACTGAAATAAATTTTTGGAAAAAAATATACCAGACAAACAGATTGGGGAAAAAAAGGCAGGTAGCAATACATATATAAAAAAAATAGACTTAAAAAGAAAGACCATAAAAAGGGACACAGAAAGACACTTCACAATACTCAGTGGAAGAATCTATCAACAAAATATAAATATTGTAAACATATATGCACCCAACATAGGAGCACCTTAATATACAAGGACATTTTTGGAGGACATCAGAAAAGATACAGAGAGCAACACAATTATAACAGTGGATTTTAAAACCACACTATGAGCAATGGATACATCATCCAAAAAAATGTCAACAAGAATATTGGGAAACTGAATGATACATTAGAGCAAATGTACTTAATTGATATATATATATAGAACCTTTTATCCCAAAGCAGCAAAATAAAGATTATTTTCAAATGCACAAAGAATTTTTTCAAAGATAGACCACATGGTAAGACACAAAACAAGCCTCAACAAATTCAAGAAAATTGAAATAATATTAAGCATTTTCTAGGACCACAAGGGATTGAAACTAGAAACCAACCTCAAGGGAAAATTCACAAATATTCAAGCTCATGGAGACTGAATAACATGCTACTAAACAATGAATGGGTTAATAATGAGAACAACTAAGACATAAAAAGTTTCTGGAAGAAAATGAAAAAAACTAAAAAAAACCCCAAAACTTATGGAACATAGCAAAAGCACTCTTGAGAGAAAAGTTGATAGTGATTTAGGCCTCCCTAAAAAAGATAGAAACATTAAAAAAAACCACCCTAAACCTACACCTACAAGAAGTGGAGGAACAACAACAAAGACAGCCCAAATCAAGTAGAAGGAAGGAAATAACCAAGATCAGAGCAGAATGAAAGAACATAGAGACTAAAAGCACAATTCTAAGGATCAATAAATGCAGGAGCTGATCCTTTGAAAATGTAAACAAAATTGACAAGCCCATAAGCAAATTCATCAAGAAAAACTCAGGGAGGACCCAAACAAACAAAAATCAAGAGTGAAAAAGGAGAGATTACAACAGATAACACAGATATACAAAGGATTATAAGAAATTAGTATGAAGAAGTATATGCGAAGAAATTTGAAAACCTAGGTGAAATGGACAAATTTCTAGAAAAATATAATTTTCCAAAACTGGAAGATCTAAACAGATCAATAACAGCTGAGGAAATTGAACCATTATCAAAAAACTCCCAGCACAGAAGAGCCCTGGACTGGATAATTTCACAGGAGAATTGTACAAAGCATTTAAGGAATAGCTAACCCCTATCCTTCAAAGAGTATTCCAAAAAATCTGGGAAGATGGATGACTCCCAAGTTCTTTTTATGAAGCTAGCATCATCCTAATCCCAAAATGAGATAAAGATATAACAAAGAAAGAAAACTACAGGCCAATATCGCTGAAGAACACAGATGCTACAATCTTCAACAAATATTGGTAAACTGTATTCAGCAATACATTAAAATATCATACAACATGATCAAATGGGATTCATCCCAGAAATGCAAGGATAATACAATATTGACAAAATGATAAATGTAATATATTACATAAAAAAAGAAAGACAAAAAACACAGGGTCATATCCATAGATGTAGAAAAAGCATTTAATAAGATACGGCACAATTTATAATAAAAACACTCAGCAAAGTGGGAATAGAGGGAACATTCCTTAATGTTATAAAGGCCATATACGAGAGGCTGACAGCCAACATTATACTCAATAAGCAAAAAGTAAAAGCTTTCTCACTAAGATCAAGAAGAAGACAAGGATGTGGGCTTTCACCACTCCTATTCAACACAATACTGGAAATACTAACCACAGCAATCAGACAAGATAAAAACATAAAAGGCATCCAAATTGGAAAAGAGGAAACAAAACTGTCATTATTTCCAGATGACATGATAGTGTACATAGAAAATTCTATAGTTGCCACCAAAAAACAACTGGACCTAATAAGTGAATCTGGCAAAACAGCAGGAAATAAAGTCAATATGCAGAAATCAAATACATTTTTGTACACCAACAATGAAATAGCAGAAACAGAAATCAGGGGGAAAAAGTTTCATTTGATATAGCAACAAGAAAAATAAAGTAAGTAGGAATTAACCTAACCAAGGAGGTAAAAAAACAGTACTCAGGAAGCTACAAAGAGATGCAAATTAAAACCAAATGAGATACCACTTCACACCAGTCTGAATGGCTGTCACAAACAAAGCAACAACGAGTATTGGAGAGGTTGTGGAGAAAAGGGAACCGTACTGCACTGTTGGTGAGATTGCAGACTGGTACAACCACTATGGAAAACAGTATGGGATTTTATCAGAAAGATAAAAATAAATATGCCTTTTGACCCAGCAATTCTACTGCTAAGATTATAACCTAAGGACCCTGAAACACCAATCCAAAAGAACCTATGCACCCCAATGTTCAAAGCAGCACAATTTACAATAGCCAAGTGCTGGGAGCAACCTAGGTGCCCATCAGGAAATGAACAGATAAAAAACTGTTGTACATTTACACGATGGAATTCTATGCAGCAGAAAGAAAGAAGGAGTTTTTACACTTTGCAACAGCATGGATGGAACTGGAAAGCACTATGCTAAGTGAAATAAGCCAGGTGGTGAAAGCAAATACCATATGATCTCACCTTTAATAGGAACATAAACAACAAAACAAACAAACAAAGAAGCAAAATATAACCAAAGACCCTGAAATTGAGAACAAGCTGACAGTGACCAGAGGGAAGATGGGAGGGAATTTCAGGGGAAAAGAGGAAGGGTTTACATGAACAAGCATAAAGGATACATGGACAAAAACTAGGGGGGGTGGAAATGGGAGGGAGATGGGGTAGGCTGGGATGTTTGTACAAGACAGAAAACTGTACTTGAACAACAATTAAAATAAAAAATAAAGAAAGAAAGATAGCTTCAAAAAATTGAGGAAAGATATTAACAAAGACACAAACAAGGAAGAATTAACATCATCAAAATGTCCATACTACCCAAAGCAATTTATAGATTTAATGGAATCCTATTAAAGTACCAATGACATATTTCTCAGATATAGAACAAACATTTCAAAATATTATATGGAACCACAAACGACCCAAAATAGACCCAGAAGTTTTGAGAAAGAAGAACAAAGTAGGAGGGATCACAATACCTGGCATCAAACTGTGCTACAAGGCCACTATAATCGAAATAGCCTGGTACTGGCACGAGAAATACACATAGACCAATGGAACAGATTAGAGAGCCCAACCCTCTATGGTCAATTAATATTTGACAAAGGGGCAGAAGCACAAAATGGAGTAAAAAATAGCCTCTTCAACAAATGGTGCAGGGAGAATTGGACAGCTGCATGCAAAAAAAAAAAAAAAATTTTGATCACCAACTTACACCATACAGAAGTTTAAATTCAAGGTGGATAAAAGACTTAAATATAAGGTGTGACACCATAAAAACCCTTCAGAAGAAAATAGGCAGGAAAATTTCAGCTATTCCATGCAGCTACTGATACCAAGGGACACAAAGGAAAGAGTAAACAAATGGGATCTCATCAAAATAAAAAGCTTCTGCATGGATAAAGTAAAGAGCATTAAAATGAAAAGAGAACCAAGTATATGAAAAAACATAGTTCCCTGTGATACCTTAGACAAGGATTTGATCTCTAAATGTGTAAAGAACTCACACAACTCCACTCCAGGAAGATAAACAATCCAATTGATAATGGACAAAAGACCTGATCAGACACTTTTCCAAGGAGGACATACAAAGGGCTCAGAGACATATGAAGAGATGCTCAGCATCACAAGCCACAAGAGAGATGCAAATTAAAGCCACAGTGAGATACTTCACACTGGTGAGAATGGCCATCATAAACAAATCAACAAACAAGTGTTGGAAAGAATATGGAGAAAGGGATCTCTAGGATACTGTATGTGAGAATGCAGACTGGTGTTCATGACATATATTTTGGTTTTTTATCCACCTTGAATTTATTTTTGTGTATTGTGTATGTTGGTTATCAAATTTCATATTTTGGCATGTAGCTATTCAGATCTCCCAAACCATTTGTATAAAACGCTATTTTTACTCCATTTTATACTTCTGCTCCATTGATTGAATTAATTGACCATGGAGACATGGGTTTATTTATGAAATCTATATTCTGTTCCTTTGATTAGTATATCTGTTCTTATAACAGTACCAACTGTTTCAGTTAACATGGCCCTGTAATATAGTTTGATATCATGTATTGTGATCCCTGCTACTTGGTTCTTTTTTCTCAATATTGTTGTGGCTATTCATGGCCATTTATGGTTCTATATAAATTTTTGAGATGTTTTTTCTATATCTGTGAAATATGTCATCTGTATTTTAATAGGGATTGCATCAAATCTATACATCGCATTGGGTATGCACATTTTGATTATGTTAATTCTTCCAATCCATGAACACGGTCTATGCTTCCACTTACTTGTATCTTCCTTAATTTCTTTAGTGTTGTGTATTTTTCTTAATACAGATATTTTATCTCCTTTGTTAGCTTTATTCCTAGGTACTATATTTTTCTTGTTTCTACATCAAATGGGATTTTTTTCTGATTTCTATTTTTGATATTTTATTGTTGGAATTCAAAAATGCCTTTGATATATGAATATTGACTTTGTATCCCACTGTTGTATGAAATTCACTTATTAGGTCAAGTAATTTTTGGTGGAGTCTCTATAGTTTCTGTATATACTATCATGTTATCTGTAGACAATGACAGATTTACTTCCTCCTTTGCAACTTGGGTGCCTTTTATTTCTTTTTCTTGTCTAATCACTGTGGCTAGGACTTCCAGTACCATAGTGAGTAGAAGTGGTGAAAGTGGACATGCTTGTCTTGCTCTTAATCTTAGCGGGAAGGATTTTCATTTTTGCCCTCTGAGTATGATGTTGGCTATAGGATTTTCTCATATCATGGCCTTTGTTATTTGCAGTATGCTCACTCTATTCCCACTTTGCTCAGTGTTTTTATTATAAATGGCTGCTAGATTTAATCAAATGCTATTTCTGCACTTACTGATATGATCATGGGGTTTTCATTTCTTTTTGTTTATATGATGTACTACATTTATTGATTTACAAATATTGTATCATCACTGCCTTCCTAGGATGAATGCTATTTGATCATGGTGTATTATATATTTTTATATTTTAATTGTTCAAGTACAGTTTCTGCCCTTTACCCCCAGACCAGCCCACACCTTCAGCCCTCCCTACCTTCCTCTCCTGTTTCCACCCACCTTTGTTATTGCACATGTGTCCTTTAAACTAGTTCCTTATTGGTAGATGTGGTTTGCAAATAATTTGTTGAGGATTTGAGTGCCTATATTCATCAGCAACATTAGCCTGTAGTTTTTTTTTTCTTTTTCTTTCTTTCTTTTTTTTTTTTTTTTTTTTTTGGCCTTCTCTGGTATTGAGTTTAGGATGATGCTGGCCTCATACAAAGAGTTTGAGAGTTTCCCTTCTTGGAGATTTTGGAGTATTCCAGATAGGATGTGGGTTAGCTCTTCCTTAAATATTTTGTAAAATTTTCCTGTGAACCATCCAGTGCAAGGCTTTTCTCTGTCGGGAGATTTTTTATTATGACTTGAATTTCACCAAGTGTTATTGGTAGGTTCAGACTTTCTTCTTTTTCACTCAGTTTTGGAAGAATACATTTTTCTAGAAATTTTTCCATTTCACCTAGGTTTTCAATTTTTTTTGGCATATAGTTGTTTGTAGTAATTTCTTACAATCCTTTTATTTCTGTGCTATCAGTTGTAATGTCTCCTCTTTCATTTTTGATTTTATTCATTTGGGCCCTCCCTCTTTTTTGATGAGTATGCTTAATGGCTTGTAGATTTTGTTTATCTTTTCAAAGAACCAGCTTCTGGATTTATTGATCCTTACCATTTTTCTTTCAGTCTCTATATCCTTCAATTCTGCTCTGATATTATTTTCTTCCTTCTACTGCCTCTGGGCTTTCTTTGTTTTTGCTCCTCTGTTCATGTAGTTGTAGGGTTAGGTTGTTTGTTTGAAATGTTTCTTTTTTTAGGTAGGTCTGTATTGCTATGAACTTCCCTCTCAGGACTGCCTTTGCTGTGTCCCATAAGTTTTGGGTTGTTGTGAGTTCATTTTCATTTGTCTCTAGAAGCTTTTGATTTCTTTCTTGATCTCATTCTTAATCCATTCATTGTTTAATACCATGCTGTACACTTTCCATGAGTTTGAGTGTTTTTGAGTTTTTCCTTGGGGTTGGTTTCTAGTTTCAGTCTCTTGTGGTCAGATAAAATGCTTGATGTGATTTCAATTTTCTTGAATTTGTTGAAAGTTGTTTTGTGTCTGAACATGTGGTCTATCTTTGAAAATGTTCCATGTGCATTTGAAAAGAATGTATATTATCCTTCTTTAGGATGAAAGGTTATATATATATATATATATATATATATATATATATATATATATATATATATATATATATATATATATATATTATGTAGAAGATATATATATATATAATCAGTTAAGTTCATTTGTTTAGGACACTTTTCAACTCCAGAATATCATTGTTGATATTTTGTTTCGAAGATCTATCTGTTTTTGACAGTGGGTTGTTAAAATCCCCTACCATAATTGTGTTGCTGTCAATATCTTTCTTAAAGTCCTCCAAGATTTTCCTTATATATTTGGGTGCTTCTATGTTGGGTGCTTATATGCTTACAATGTTTATATCTTCTTGATGGATTCTTCCCTTGAGTATCATGAAGTGGCATTTTGTGTCTCTTTTTATGGCTCTTGTTTTGAAGTCTATTTTGTCTGATATGAGCATTGCTACCCCAGCCTTTTTTTCCTGTCCATTTGCTTTGAATATTTTTTTCAACCCTTCACTTTCAGTCTGTGTAGGTCTTTTGTTCTGAGGAGGGTCTCTTTTAGGGAGCATATGTGTGGGTCATGACTTTTTTCCATTCAGCTACTCTATGTCTTTTGATTAGAGTATTTATTCCATTATGTTTAAGGTTATTATTAATATGTATGTATTCATTGCCATTTTATTCCCATTGCACTTGTTCATCTCTCTTTCACACTCTTTTCCTTCCTTTTCTTAAAGCAGTCCCTCCATCATATATTACAATGCTGGTTTGTGGGAGGTGTATTCTTTGAGCCTTCTTTTGTGTGGGAAACTCTTTATTTCTCCTTCAATTTTATTTGAGATCTTTGTTGGAGAGAGCAATCTTGGTTGCAGGCCTTTGTTTTCCATTACTTGGAATATTTCTTGCCATTTCCTTCTAACTTGTAGTTTTTCCATTGAGAAGTCAGCTGCTAGCCTTATTGGGGCTCCCTTGTGTGTTACTTCTTGTTTCTCCCCTGCTGCCTTTAAGATTCTCTCTTTGTCTTGGAATTTTGCCATTTTAATTATGATGTGTCTTGGAGTGGGCCTTTTTGTGCTCGTCTTGATTGGGACCCTCTCTGCTTTCTGGATTTTTGTGACTTTTTCTCTCATAAAACTAGAAAAGCTCTACATTATTACTTTTTCAAACATGTGTTCTCTCCTTTGCTCCTCTACTTCTCCTTCTGGTATCCCTAGTGTACAGATATTATTACATTTCATGTTGTTCTGCAGTTTCCTTAACACCTCTTCATTCTTTCTGTGTCTCTTTTCCTTTTTTTGCTCTTTCTTGAAGTTTTTTTTCTACCCTTTTCTCCAGCTCACCAATTTGTTCCTCTGCTTCATCCAGTTTGCTTTTCATTCCTTCTACTGTGTTATGCAATGCAGAAATTGTATTCCTCATTTCTTCTTGGCCCTTGTTGATAGTTTCTATTTCCTTTTTCATTTTGATATAGTTTGCAGTGAGTTCATCATAGTTCCCCTGTATGTTTTGGTAGTTATCTGTGAGCTCATTGAGCTTCCTTATAACCATTGCTTTGAACTCAATATCTGATAGTTGACTTGTGTGTATTCCATTTAGCATTCTTTCTGAGGCTCCTTCCTTTCCTTTCATTTGGGGCTTATTTCTGTGTTTTCCTGTTGTTTTTGAGACTCTTCTTGTCATTGATCTGTTCTTTCTGACTCCATGAGTTGTGGTGTTAACTTCTATGGTATGAGACCTGTGAGAGTCAGTGATGCAGTCTCATTGATCTCCTGAACTTCCTGCTTTGGGGATGCCACTTGTGTTGACTCTCTGGATGCATTTGGGTTTTGATCTTTGTTGGGTCATTCTTTAGTGTGTCTTTTCCTCCAGATCATTGACTGATGATCACTATGCCCACCATGTCTTGTATGCTGTTGTGCAAGTGCTACCAGAATAAAACCATGAAACTAAGGGAACAAACCCACATCCACAAAAATATCTTCCCCCTGCAATGTCAGTATCAACAGCAATTGAACCAGTATTAATAAGTTTGTAAAGTAATTAAGACTATTATAAGAAAGACGAGAAACAAAGTATGATATATTGTGGTGACTTATTATGGAGAAATTTGCTGTGCAAGAAAAGAATGTTAAGAAGCTATGCAGGAAAGGAAATATCGCTAATCATGGAGAAGACCACAGTGGATTTCATCTTTGTAGACTTTAGTATTTACCACTGTTTTTCTCTTTCTGGATCTGCCTCTGGTGGTGGTGGATATTGACCCTGTGGAACTTAGGCAGCCTTCTCTGATACTGCCAGAGATCTGCTGTCTTTAGTTGTCTCTTCCAGTTGTTAATTAGTTGCTTTGCACTCAGTAGTCAGGCTTAATTTGTATACGGTGGGGCAGAATTCTTCCTAGAGTTTGGGCTATTTTTCCCCTCAGGCTGCTGCTGCTCAGAGGGGAGTGGTCTGCCTGAGCAGGATGGCTACTTCTGATTGAGGGATGCAACAGGTTCCCTTTGGCTACTCTCTTTGTACTTTCCCCAAACTTCCACCCCCAGTCTCTCCTCAGGTATTTCCAGCCCACTCTGCTCCTGCCTTTGCCAGAATCCTGGTAAGTGACAGCAAATGAATTTTTGTGCATTGGTCCTTTAAATGGTTCTTTGCATCTCCAGCCATCACTCTCTGGTAGAGAGCAACCCTGCTGCATTTCACCACTGGTTGTTATCTGTGTACTTTTTGGGCTCTGGTGTTCTAGGCTTGGAATCCCAGCTTGAAGTTTAGATCCCATTCTTCTCAGGGGGGCTAACCTGCCACTGAATTATCCCTCAGACTCTACCACTTGTGGATGCCCAGCCCACCCTCTTGAGTCTCCACTGCAGTCCTTAACAAACAGGTTGTGCCAAAGCTGGTTCTTTTGTTTGTCTATGGTTATAAGGCTTCTCTCTCACTATAGTTCAGTTATTTCTTCTGGGTGATTTCTCCACAGTTAGTTGCAATTCCAGATTGGTCCTGGGAGGAGGTTAGTGTGGCTTCCACTCACTCCTCTTCCATCTTGCCACTCTTTTATCACCCATGGGTGAGTCTGGAGAGCATGGTGGAAATGGCAAGGCTGCCACAGGGCCACCTCTGGCAAATGGATGGTGGTTGCATCTCCTCCCTCTAGCTGGTTGACATGGTGTGGGCCATTTCTTCCTGGTCCTTGACTACAGTTTCTATTTCCTTTTTCATGCTACTGCAGCACCCACTCAGTTCTTTGTAGTTGTAACTGATTTCCTTGAGCATCCTTATAGCCATTCTTTTGAATTCTATAACTAATAGTTTGCTTGCGTCCATTTCATTTAGCTCATTTACTGGGGAATCTTCCATTCCTTTTAATTGGAGGTTCATTCTTTGTCTCCCCACTTTAGGCGACTCTTTTTGTTTGTTTCTGTGATATCAGATGCTGTGTTTTCCCAACTATCTTCATAGGGTGAACTTCTGTGGTAGGAATTCTGTCTGCAGTGCTGCAGTCTCTTTGATCTTCTTTTCTGGATACTCTAGGGTTACCCTTTCTTCTGTGTGTGTGGGGTCTCTGTTGTACTTGAGTTTTACCTGTTTGTGGCTCCTTTGTTGGTGGGTTCTTGCTTCCAGGGGGTTTACTGGTTATCACAACTCCCACCTTATCTTGTATGCACCTGTTTTGAAGCATCCTCTGCACACTTTGCCTTCCAAACTTCCTTCAGCTGGGATTCTGTTGGGTATTTACTCTATTCTTCATATGATTGGCTAATTGTCTTGGGTGCATGTGCAAGTGGGCCCATTCGTCACCTACATTGCTGCCATCTTCTTCCATGAGTGAGAACTGCAAAACTTCCAGTATGTATGTTTCATTCAAACATCTGCACTAAGAAACTGACTCAACTTTAGCATGGTTTCTAGCAGCCTAAACCTGGAACAATGAGGCCTTTGAGGACAAATGAAGGACTCATGATGCATGCCTCCCTTCTCTGATTGGGTCATGGAAGACAGTCCAGTGTGCTTAAAGGAAAAAAATAGCATTAATAATATAACAATCCCCAGGGAGTTTTCCCTTTGCCAAGAGCTTTCTCAGACAATGCTTAGATAGCACTCTTGACCTCAGTTTCTTCTTCTGTCAAATGTGAGCTTTGGGCTCAATGATTCCTTAGGTCTCTTCTCCATCTAAACTATTTGAACTTAGGGTTCCATGATCCTGAGAAAATCTCAGTTTATGTGACTTGAGATGTTGTCATTAGTTTTTGTTGTTGTTGTTGAGAATGCTAAGGAGAAGAGAAGGGAAGCAATTTGTCCGAGGTCACTCAGACAATGCTGCCAGAGCTGGCCTGGAAACAAGTGAGGTGAGAAAAGATGGAGATGGACCATGATATCTCTCCTCTTAGCCCAAGTAGATAGGAGGTGGTGAGGGTGAGTTCCAAGAGCCTATAGCTACTTCTCTGGACCATTTTGAGGAAGGATACACCTTAGAAGCTAGGGAACTCACTTGGGGTGGTACAGGATACTTAATCAGGAATCTTCATTGGAGAGTTCCCATGGGTTCTATTCTGTTCCCTGCTGGACCCTCAAGTCTAGAATAATGCCTGGAATGTGGGAGATGTTCCAAAAATACATGTCAGTGAAAGAATGAGTAAATGGGCCTGGGTCCCTCTGACCCCAGCGTTTCCACTGCCAGTGCTCCTGTTGTCCTTCTGCAAGGTCTGGACACAGGACTTGTGAACACTATCAGCATAAGATATGGGCTGTGAAGAATTTTGAGATCAGGAGAAAATTTTCTTTCTGGCTCCCAACTTTTTTTCGGTTACATCTGTGTTACTCCTGACTTCCAACTGCTTCCACCTCTTCACCCAATCTGTTCACACGGTGTGTTATGGATGTTCTGCTAAGGAGGGAAGGTTCAATGTGAATTTCCAGTCTCCTCTGGATGCAACATTGCCAAAATACAATGCACAGTTATGGGTACATAATCCTACAGTGATCACTGAGAGACAGCAAAGCTGTCTAAACATATGACTCCAGTCACCTCAGAACCCCTCTAGTGTTCTTATGGGAAGCTAGCAGTGTCCCACAGGTAACAACCCACACTCCTTCTCAAGTTTAGCCAATTTCTGGGCCCACTTTCCCTCCTGTTCCTCCTTCAAAGCCACAGAATCACAGCTTCTTTTCTTTTTCTCTGGTGTGGCCACAATGACTTTGTCCCTTAGGGTTTTCTCCCCTCTAGACTAGCTCTAGTAAGGTACAAAATCTCCACAGTCCTCCCTCCACCACTTTGCTGCCTTTCAAAGCCAGCACAAGAACTCCTTCCCTTTAAGAGTTATATGCTGGTCCATTTAGGGAATAGAGTGGGAGTGACAAAGATTCCACAATACAAGAGGCAATTGTGCAGGCTCCCATGTGGATCTGCAAGCCAGTTTGTGACCCTGCTCCTGCCCCCCTCTCATACGGTCACCAAACCCTGTCAGATGCAACTGGTTTCTCTTTCACCAAAGGACACAGAGACCTGGAAACACAACCAGGGGAACAAAGGAAATAAAAACTGGAGCCCACACCAGATCCCAGCTGTCTCAAGGGGCTTCTGGATGGCCTCTTGCCTAGGCAACATCTGTCTCAGGATCAGGCTAGGAAAGTGGGTCATCCCCTTTACTTTCCCTCCTCTTCAGAATTTTGAAACCTGGGGTTCATGGTCAAGATCTGTGAATGCTTGAAGTTGCATCAAAATTTGTGTGTGTATTTGTGTTTTTTCTTTTTCTGGAAAGAGTTTTCATAGCTTTCATCATTTTCTCAAAGCCCTGCAGACCAAACATTTTCCTGTCCTAAAGAGGGTGTGCATGAGGGCAGAATGGACATAAGGGCTCAGATGACATACACAGCAAATAAGAGTTTTGAAGTTTATTTTATTGCCTTAAGTTCCAAATCACATTTTCTTTGCATGTGGGTAGGTCCTCTTTTCTGGTTTTCCAAATAGGTTGGTCAATGGCACCAAGACAGGTTTCTTATATAGGTGCACATGCAAAATTATCCCACCTGAAATCATAGACTCAATAAATATGAGACACAGTGCAGCTCTGGAACAATTAGAGAAGGACCAATCACCATCAAAGTTGAGCCTCAGCCCATCACAGCTCACCCATCTTGAACACCCATAATACAATTGATAAGCAGATTGCACAACCACTAGAACAACCTCAGTCTTAGGCTGAATTCTTTGAACATGGCCTTTTTACCCAAGACCTGAGGACTTGGGGGAGTACTAGGTGAAATCCGCTGCTAGCCAGCCAGTGAGGACCCCAGCAAACTCTGCTTATTTGTTTGTGACAAGTCCTTCAATCTCTGGATACTCCAGAAAGACAGCACCAAGTTTGTTTGTCTCACTGAGAAAACAGAAAGGCCACAGCTATTCACCCTGTTGAGACTATAACCTTTGTTGGCTGCTTTAATCTACTTTACTAATTATTCCCATTTTCCCTTCTCTTATTATCCCTATCAAAAAAGTTTCAAAGAACTGTCTGGGTCTCATGGAATACAGCACATTACCTCATTATGGTTTTAATTGGTGATCAGATTCTATTAGCAGGCAAAGGTAAACTTATGAAATGCCTTTAAACCTAGATTTCCTTAATATTAGTATATCACTGGGGAGCTGACATCTCTTGCTCACTTCCCTCTGCCAGAAAGTATTAAGATTGTTCCTAATTTAATCTCTCCCACATCTGAGGTAGATATTTGTGTTTCAGCAGTAAACTTGTATTAAAGGCTCTGGGCAGAGGCTTTGGGTTTTTAGAGTAGTTCTGTTGTGTGTCCTTTATGTCTGTAGAAAGACAAGTCTGGCTTGGGCTTCAGGAAGCCTGGGAAGAAGCTCCCAGGACTATGCTTGATGCAGCCTGTAGGCTTGAGTCCTACTGGGAAGAGATAAGAGGACAGATCTTGGCTTTGTAGTTTCACAGGATGGGTGTTTGGGGTAATGGCTATGCTGTCACAGATATTGCTCATTGTAGTGATGCCTGCATTCTTGGATTTCTGGCTTTTTTATGAGTCAGAGTCACAAGGCTGGCTCTTGGGGTTCTGGCTGAATTGTGCCCTGGCTGTATTCCTATGGGCATGGTGCGGGGATACTGCTGTTACCTCACTCAGACCCCTATGGCTGGACTGCTACACACATCCCCCCAACTGGCTGATAACAGCTGCCCCCATCCTCTAGAAAATTAGCCTTAGCCAAATAGGAGGCACCTGACCCCAGCAAGTAGCCCTCATCCCTTGCCTGGCCAATAATCAATGACTGACACAAGGGCAAAAAAGACCAGTCCCCAAGCCTCAAATTAAGTCTTGCTTTATGGTGTAACTCATGCTCCTGGGCTCCCAATGGGACCAGACTGAAGTTGGTCTGGCACAGATGACATTTTTACTTAGTTCTCTCACCTCGTCTCTCCTGAGAGAACTTTCCTAATAAATCATTCTGCCTCTAGGAAATGGTTGCATTTGGGCTGCTTGTGTTTCTGGGCCCTGGTGTGGCTACTCTTCAGTTAACTGCACATGATGGGAACTCATAATGACAGTCAGAACTGGAGGGACCATGCAGTCAAGCCATAAACAATCCCATGGGAACTTCCTGAAGTCTTCCCTCATCCACCCCATCACACACACACACAGTAATGAACAGAGAGGCTGAGAGTGCATGAACCTGTTGTTGCCTGGTAGGGGTTAGTGGAGCACTTAAGCTGCTCTCTGAGGCTGCTCTGAACCATGGCCTCTTCGATCCACATGGGTCTAGCTAGAGCCATGGTACCTGATTGGGCATGCCCTGCTAAGCACATCACATTCCTCCAGACACTGCACACAGCGATTTGGACTGCTGCAGAGGAGAGAGGGAAGAACTGTGTTGAAAATCCTATTATTCAGCCAGGCCTCCATTGACAGCCCTTGCATGAAACCAATTTACAAAGTATGAGTCAAAGCTTTTTGGACTGTCTCTTCTTTTTTTTTTTTTCTTTAATTTTGTTTTAGTTGTTGTTCAAGTACAGTTTTCTGTCTTTTACTCCCATCCCAGTCCACCCCCCAGTGCTCCCCACCTCTCTCCCATTTCCATCCTCCTTAGTTTTTATCCATGTGTCCTTTATACTTGTTCCTGTTATCCCTTCCTCTTTTCCCCTGAAATTCTCTCCCCTTTCCCCTCTAGTTACTGTCAGCCTATTTTCTATTTCAATGTCTTTGGTTATATTTTGCTTGCTTGTTTGTTTTGTTGCTTAGCTTCCTGTTAAAGGTAAGATCATATGGTATTTGTCTTTTACCACCTAGCTCATTTCACTCACAACAAACAACAAGTGTTGGAGAGGTTGTGGAGAAAAGGGGACTCTAGTTCACTGTTGATGGGATTGCAGACTGGTACAACCACTATGGAAAACAGTATGGAATTTTCTAAGAAAACTGAAAATGAAACTGCTTTTTGACCCAGAAATTCCACTGCTAGGACTACACCCTAAGAATCCTGAAACACCAATCCAAAAGAATCTATGCATCCCAATGTTTATAGCAGCACAATTTACAATAGCCATGTGTTGGAAGCAACCTAGATGCCCATCAGTAAATGAATGGATCAAAAAACTATGCTACATGTACACAATGGAATTCTATGCAGCAGAAACAAATAAGCAGCATGAATAGAATTGGACTGCATGTTCTTGCTAGAGCCCAGTATTCCCCCTGCCCACAACCTCCACACATAACATACCTTTTAACCATATATCTAAGCTGGCTGTGCTCTAGAGATGCCAGTCAGCTACTGGAGCTCACAGGCCCTGGCTTCTGGTGATGTCGGGAGGATTTATTACTGCCAGAAAAGTGAAACACTTTGAGGTGAACATGGTGAATTTCTGGTCTCCATTTTGCTGATGGATTGAGCAAGCCCAGCTGAGACTGGGCTGCAAGGATTTTCTGAAGGTCACATCATTCATCTCCTGTCACTGGGTTTAGAATGGCACAGACGCTCAGACAGCACTTGCAATAAGGGGCAAGACACTTAACCTCTCTGATCCTTGGCTTCCTTCTCTGGGAAAGAAAATAGCCTTTGGAGCTTATGAAAGCACTGAATGAATTGATTCACACAAAAGTACCCTCTGCACTGCAAGTACTCTATTTGAGTAATAATAATACTTACTTTTTTTACCTCAGTCAAAATAGTTCTTTCAATGGTCCAGGGGAAGGAGATACTAATGCTTTTCTTTGGAGAATATTCTGATGTCCCTTACTTGTATAACAGTCAAGAAACTCTTTTATTTAACCATGGGGTCTCTTGTTGAGAAAGAACTTATTAATTATTCTGGTTTCAAAAAAGACCTACTACTGCTACTATCTATCACTAACATAGTACTATGTGCCAAGCATTGTTCTAAGTGTTCATACACATTGAACTATTTAAGCTTCACCATGACCCTATGTGCCAGGTACTGTTATTATGCTCATTGTACAGATGAAGAAACTGAGGGAAAATTGCCCTGGAGAAGTGGATCTGCCACCTCTTTATATACTCTTTTGCTCCCTAGCCCATGTCATATTGGAACAGAAATTGGGCTGCCTCATCTTTGAAATTGCCCCTTCCTCAAAATGTCTTTTTGGACTGGTGAAGGCCTTAGATAGGACTGGGCTGGCTTACAAATCTCACCTCCCTCCTCCAAACTGGGGCTCTGTCCAGTAGGCCATTTTCATGTAATAGATCGAAAAGATCATTCATTGTCAAGGCTCCTTTTTCCTAATCTCCTGGTCCTCAGTGGAGTGTCCATTCTGCAGAGAGAAGGGCTCTGGTGCTTTCCTCCAGCAATGAGAGTGTGCCTCTGTACTCAATGGGGGGATTCTAGAGGTTCACAGAACACAGTGATGAAACATGCAGGCTCTTGATTCAAGTACCAGGACCCCAAATTCCTCATCTGTAAAATGAGCATGAGGAAAAATAATAGGAGCTGTAAGGATATTAGAAAGCTTTCATGTGTCAAATGCTGCATATAGCATGTATGTTAAATAACTTTGGCCAGACTCAAAATTAAAAACTGCTTTTACTTTGATATTTGGGTTACCCAATTCATTCAAAGGAAAATCTACTTTCCTGTTCAAAACAGTCATAAAGTTCAGTGCATCAAAATCAGCGTGGGTGTATAACTTGGTGCATACACTCCCAGCTTGGTGTATAACGCCATGCCAAGCAAGAGAAAGAGAGCGGAAGGGAGGAGTCTGGAGTGAGTGGGCAGGCCTGGGTACAGGGAAGATGTCCTTGTGTTTAGGCCTAAGATGTTTAGCCATCCACAGGTGAGTCTGCAGATACCATAACTTGTTAGAAGCCTTTGTTTGGCTAGCAGCAAGCCAGGGCTGGCTTGATAGCTAGGCTATCTCTGATGGTGCTTCTAGAGGGCTGTACTGCCCAGTCACAGTAAATGGCATTCTCTAGAGACAGGTACATTACTCTCATTCTAGGTGACAGTCTACAGACTATTGGTGCCAGATCCCTCCTGGCCCTCTCACCTCTATCAGCTAATTGGGGTGGAACAAAACTAGATAGCCATCAGGGACTGAAGAGGTGTTGCGGCCCAGCCGCAGCAGAGTCCAGGGGTCTGAAGGTCGCAAGGGGGTAAGGCGTTGGTGATGAGAGAAAAACGACATGACTCAAAGGATGGTGAAATTCTGCTCTGCTTTATTGTGTAGCAAGCAATGTTTTATACTTTTATTTTTGGCAAAGTCTAACATTTGTGGTTACAGTTGATTATAGAAGTGGAAAACCCAAAACCCAGATATAAATTTCATTAATCTAACAACCCTTTTGAAACTACAA
>PVKM010000862.1:0-91392 GCA_004027735.1 Carollia perspicillata | reverse complement strand
GGCGGTGAAAAACAAATACCATATGATCTCACCTTTAACAGGAACCTAAACAACAAAACAAACAAACAAGCAAAATATAACCAAAGACACTGAAATAGAGAACAGGCTGACAGTGACCAGAGGGGAGAGGGGAGGGAATTTCAGGGGAAAAGGGGAAGGGTTTACAGGAACAAGTGTAAGGGACATATGGACAAAAACTAGGACGGGGGTGGAAATGGGAGGGAGGTTGGGGAGGGCGGGGGTGGGGGTGGGCTGGGACGGGAGTAAAAGACAGAAAACTGTACTTGAACAACAATTTTAAAAAATTTACTATCAGGAAAGTGCTCTAAAGAAAATTCTGAATGTGACCCTAAAATGCTCCCCTAAATCTCAGAAAATCAAGAGTATTTGGTCACACAAAATGACTCTGAGAGATTGAGAGGATGACTCAAAATCCCCTTGGTGAAACTAGGTGGCCCCTATGAAGCATGAGAACAATGTTCCTCAACTGTATCAGTAGAAGCAAAAATAGAGAAGCAATTATTTAGCTAAGGTCTCTGGAGGGGGGTGTAGAGGGAATCCTTTCAAAATGTATACATATATCAAATCATCACATTGTACACTTTAAATATCTTACAATTTTGTCACTATACTCAATAAAACTGAAAAAAAAAAAAGATTGCTTTCATCCATCCTGTTCCTCTCCCATAAAAATAACTAAACTTATTGGGGGTTGCTAGTCTGAATGAATCATATATATTGTGTAAATACTTTAAAATTTAAACTAAGACTTTGTAAAGTTTAAGAAGTCCTAGTTTAAGCGTGAACTTTTTTTATAACGACCCATGAAGTAGGTACTATGCATTAATTCAATGGGGATAATGTCACAATGTTTTTTCAAAGCACCGAGCTGGTGAGTGATAGAGAGAAGGTTCAGACTCAGGCAATCCAGGCTCTTCACTGCTGTGTTCTGTTGTCCTTCCAACGAATGCTATGGAGGACCAACCATGGGAAAATGGCACAGTAGGAATCACTATCAGGGATTCATCCTCTCTTCTCCGTCATCTTTTGTCCATTTCAGTCCTAATACCCCTAACCCTCTCAGGGCTTTGTCTAGAAACAGCCCCACCAGTCTGTGCTAATTACCATATAGAGAGACATGCCACTTTTGAAGGCATACATTTCTCTGGATCACGATTCCCCAAGTTTACTGTCAGATCTCAGCTGATGAGTAGATTCATTAGATTAACACTTTCTCTCTCTTATTCCTCTTCCTGTCCCGAACACTGCATCATTAAGATGAAAACAGCATGGGGGAGATTGACTAGGACATTGCAGTTTATCCCAGTCACCTGGGGTCAAGTCCATGCCCACCAGATCCCACCTTGACCACTCCCTCTTGTGTTCAGCCATGATGGCTTCTCATTTCAACTTGATACTCAGTTCTGTCCTGGTACCTCCTGACTTGGAAATCATCCTAGTAGTATGTTTAAGTCTCTTGGTTTGTCAACTAAGAAAATGGCTCTCCTTTCTGGCTATGATCTCTGCTTCTGGCACAGGTTTAGTTGAAGAATTTGACATGAGGTTCTTCGTCTTTCCAGTAGTTGATATCTGGAGGCCTCCCTACCTAGCTCCGTTTATAAATCAACCAGCTTTCCAATGTTATGAGCAATTAGCTGAGATCATATCTGATGCCTTCTCTCCCTCTCTAAGGTTCTGTGATTCCATCTGCTAAGCGACTTTAGAAAGGTGACCAGTTTGTCACTTCCTTATCTGGATAATCAGAAGCATCAATGAGTCCATGACAAGGTCACTGAGATAAAAATTGAAAGAGCTAAATTTGAATCTTCACCTTTTTTACATCAAGTCCCTTAGATTTCATCATCTCAACTATGTAAATGATAATAAAACCTGGTGTGCTAATATTTCAAGGCTTCAGTAAGTTACTGTGCAAGACTCTGTGTTTATTAGAAGCTACGAAAATGTCAAATATTAACATTACTGTCAGCTTCATCCTGTGCGGGTAACATTTTCTAAACACCATTTGAACCAAAGGATTAATTCAAATAAACACGATTTCTTGGTCATCTGTTTCTGTAACCAGCATTGTGTTTAGTGCTGGGTCCAAGGTCAACCAGCAGTCTGGAGAACACTGCAGAGACACCAAATAATCTACATTAAAATTTGGGACATAATGAACGATGCCTGAAGGTCGGTGAAAATTCTTGTGTCATTTACTAAAGCAAGTTAGGCATGAGTCTCTCCAAGTAAAAGTCTTTTAATCAGTGTAAACAACGTTTAAAAAAAAAAGTTGTTCCCTCTGTGATGTCTGCTATCACTTCAGGGATAGATCTGGTTTATAGGGAGCCCTCTGGAGGTCAGTTGACATTATTGCCTACATTTTCTAAGAGCCCTTAAGTCTTGCTTTAATACCCGATTTCCAGGTGTGGACTGCTGAATCTTGGAGAATTCACCACTCAAGGTCAGCTTTCAAAGATAAACATTATTTTTATTAAAATTATGAAAATTTTAATTTATGAGATTTTTATTTGTATTTTTAGAAGAAAATTCCAAGCAAAATTTACAGGAGAACATGTATCTATCATCTGGTCCTTTTATATATAACTTGCAGGTGTTTTCATTTCTTGCCTAACTAATGCCTTATTTTAACTCCCCCCCCCCGGACTTAGGACAGATATGCCTTTATGGATTTTAAAAGTCTGTGATGGAATAGTATTGGTTGGATGTTTGTTCATGTTCTTGGTTGACTCATATATAAATTTCTTTCCACCTTTCAGGAAAAATCTTTAATTAACTATTTAGAGCTTACAAAATGCTGAAGTATTTTATGGGTCTTGTCAATATCTCATAAGTTTTAGTCCATGCTCCTGTTCTCGGTTATTTTGCAACAGGTGAATTTTTTTTTCTGTAATTTTATTTATTTTTTTTAATTTATTTTAATTGTTATTCAAATACAGTTTTCTGTCTTTTACTCCTGTCTCAGTCCACCCCCCCAGTGCTCCCCACCTCCCTCCCATTTCCACCCCCCTTAGTTTTTGTCCATGTGTCCTTTATACTCGTTCCTATAATCTGCAACAGGTGAAATTTTTGTACTAGACAGTAAGCATTTTTAGTTCCCTTCTCCATCCTCCTATGTGGGTCATCAGGCAGTAGGTTCTGGGCCATCTTTTCATGATCTTACCTTGTGCTCTGAAGAATCTTTTTGAAAACATTCATATGAGTCCATCTTGATTTTACTCTATTTGAGGTAAAATGTCCAACATGGGGTAGAAAGTCAATGGGTATCTGTTGACTGAGTTGACCTAACCCTCATTTCATAGCCACTCTCCCCACTGTGAATGTCAGAAGAGAGGAAAAGCCTTAATGATTCTCACATCCACAGGGTGGATTCCCAGTGACAACTGCACATTTTCTCTAATTCCAATGGTCTTGGAACTTTTTAGAATTCTGGCTACATTAGGATAATGGATGTTTGAATTGGAAATGATGGATGTAATATCTTTGCCAAATTCATTATAATTTTTAAATGTCACTTATCCCAGGAAAACCTCAGAACACAGAGCCAAAATAGAGAAGAGAGTAGCTACTGAAATGGAGTGAAATTGGTGGGGGTGGGGAAGTGGAGAAAAAAACAGGTTTATCATTTTTACAGCTACCTCAAAAGAATAGCAAGATCAAACCTTGGTTTTGTCTTACTATTTTTTTTACAGCAGATTTTCTATCTCCTCCATTTCTTTCTTTAGACCTATTAGGGAAACATGTCCATCCCTGTAAGCCTCGGTTTCCGTAAAAAGGAGGCGTCTGCACAACAGTCTTCATCTTTCCCGTGACTCCCACTGCTTCCAGGAGAACAGGAGTGAGTTATCAGAATGGTGAACTCGTGAGAAGAAATGGAGAAGGCTCTGCTCTGCCCTTCCCAGGGCATGCCTGCAGTTGCCCGTCTGCAGCAATGGCTAAGCTGACAATTCTGCAACATTCAGAGGTGAAACATGCACAAGGTAATTTGTCTATAAACCTAAAGTCATGTTCCATGCCCGGCTTTCTCCAGCATCTCACTCTCAATGATTCTAAGCTCAGGAAGCGAGGAGGCATGTTATTTATGGTCACCTGAAATTCCAACAATTCCCTTCCTTGTCCTTTTGAGTTGAGGTGGTTTTAAAAATTATGCACAAGACAACAAGATAAAATGCTAGTAAGCAAAGAGATTAAAAAAAGAAGAATATAGTAGAAAAATATAATACAGCCAGCAGTTTATCTCTTTACTCATTCAGAATGTGTTTGTTGATGCTCCTCGTGCCAGCCTCTCGTCTAGGTGGGGATATTGAATGGTGAACAAGAGAGGCAGGGCTCCTGCTGCAGGAACCTTACGGAGCACGCCAATGTCACACCACGAGGTTCAGCATAGTTTTCCAGAGGTAGGAGGCAGGCGAACACTGATCTTAATAACAACCAAAAAAGACAGGAAATCACCTTCAATTACATGATATACAGGAGTGTATGCTCCCCAAAGCGTTGCCTCTCATGTCAGGTTTCTGGAGAGACCACTTTTCCCCGCCAGGTTACCACCGAAATGTAACATCGTGGTGAAAATCTTTGTCAGGATACCTAGGTTTTCACCTGAGTAATTCATCCAGGAGCAGAAATCTAACATGATCTAAGTAAATCAGAGCCCTGACCCAATATTTTAAGCTACATGATGGAAGGAATCCAGGTGACCTCTTAAAAATGGATGAACTCAAGAGCTGGATCAGCAGCAAAGTGAGAAAAGTCAGCCAGAGATGAGGTTTCTGCCTTATTCCACCTGCGCCCATACTGTGCTCATGGGTTGAATGTTGAACAGCTCCGTGAAGTATGTGCATTCTTCCAGTGAGATACTGGATTTCAAAACAGGTTAATTGCAGTGGTTGAGGTAGAACATAGTTATCAATTTCAAGCTCTGAGCTCTTGAGTTTCACATGACATTTTCAAAGTATCTACCTGTCTCATGCACCTATCCCACTTAGAAAATCATATATCTGTACTTAAATCGGTGATAGCTTTCACAAAATGGTCAGCAGACCTCAACAGTAAATAATAATTCACCTTCTGGTTTGTTTTCAGTGTTCATTTGAATGTATCTCTTGCTTCATTGCTTTTTTTTTTCATTTCCAGCCCAGGCATGTGCTAATTTTAAAAGTGATTTCCATTTCTTTATTCCTCAGTTATACACTTGGACCCTCACAAAAAGGCACCAGTGGTGAAAGGAAGTTATTAGACATTTCAGAACACATCAGGGGCTTAGAATCTCATCTCCCTGTGTCTAAGTTCTGACTGTCATTAATGCTGAATCTGAATGATCACTTCTTACCTCCAACGATCTTCATCATTTGGAGTAATAAATTTTTTCTACTTGTGTAATTTAAATCTCACCAGGGGCCAGAGAAGAAATGTGAGCAATGGCTTCTCCAACTTGCAAAGAGAAGAAGAATGATGTTTGGATTATATAAGATGCTATAGCTCATTCTGTTGGCACCATTGTAGGTAAAACAATGAAGCCATCTATAACACCCAGGTTGTTCTTCCACACTAGCATGACACATTTCCATGGCAACACAGTGACTAAGATTCTGAGGGTGGCCTCGGAGTGGCCTGTGTTTTTAACTACAAAGTGATATTAGGAAACAAAATAAATTTTGTCAAGTCTCTGACTAAGGAAACTGAAACTAAATTAGATAAAAAACAGAGATCTTTCCAAGATAAAAGCAAATAAAGACAAATGGAAGAAAAAATAAAGCAATTTCAGAGCTCAGAGGAAGTACTGCAACATTTGGGTAGCCCAAAGGCTCTCAACAGGTGGCAATATGTGCAGATTTAGATAGGAGCAGGCACCATTGTAACTTCTTTAGCACTGATGGTCAGATGCATTGGCTGTTCAACCAAATCATAGCAATCTACCACAAATGGACTTTCTTTTTTCAGTGGTAGTTCCTTTGATAAAAAATTTTCGTGAAATGTTGGTCAATAACAATGGAAAATATTAAGCTCTTAGCTATTTCAACCAATGAATTTTGTCACAGTCATACAAATTCTAAATAAACCTAATCAATTTTATTCTTTAAAAAAAGTGTGCTGCTGGAGGCTGAGTAGTAATACTTGACCAATTTTGATCGTCAATCAAGATACAATTGTTGAAAATGACAGATTTTGTGAGACATCATCTCCATGTTAATTCTAAGCCTGTATTATGGAAGGTGACTTCAAGTCCCAGTTCCAGTCATTTCATGAAAGGGAATACATTCTCACAAAGCCCAATACACCCCACATTCCAGAATGTGTTCACATAACAACAAATTGTTGGGTGTTTCTGGGATTTCTGTACACATCTCCCAAATTCCTGTGCTATGCCAACTTCTTGGCAGCCCTGTTTTGTTTTTGGTCCAATGCAATTTTCTGGAACTTCAACCTCAAAAAGGAAGCAGACGCTAAATGAAGGAGAGACATCCAGCGAGTTAGAGTCCAAAGGCTGAGAGTTGGAGTCTAAAGCCGACACAAAAGCATAAGAACGTGATTCATGTCCATCAGACCTACGAATTGTTTCTGAAACTGAGTTTTCATTTCCCCCGAGTAGCTTTACAATTCTCTGACAGCTGGGATTCCAATGACTTCAGGGCAGTTTAGCGATGGGATTTAGGTGCTTTCTCAAGTCTCCATCTGCTCCATCCACATGTCCAGTTTGCTCCTGAGTGCCTGTAGCTCCTCAACAAATCAGAGTTGAAATATATATTCTCATTTCACAGTATCAAGTTGGCAAATTTGTATCTGTGCCATGGCAATGTAAAAATGAGATTGAAGATCTAAAGACTTGGGTTGTGCAAAGTCATCAGATTCCCTAAACTCCTTAATCCAAAAAAAAAAAAAAAAAAAAGCAGGTTAATAAACCTCCTCCAAATTTTTTTCTAATTTAGTCATCCATCTAAATTCAGTAAACAAAATTATTTCAACTTTTTTCCCAAATAAATAGGTCCAAACGTTCAGAAAATTCCATCTTAATCATTTCCTCCACTAAAACCTACAATGGACTAGACTTACCAAATTCAGAGCTCTAACCTCCCCAGTGTTTGGAATAAGAGAAACCGAGTTCATTAGTACATCTCTGGGACTCACAATCATTTCATAAATATTCTCTTTCACTGTACATTCTCCCCTAATAATTGAACTCAGCTTGTATTGTTCAGATCAAAAACTCTGACTCCTTATAGAAAGGTAAGTTCACCTGTTCTTGATCAGTAGACACTCTGTATGTTTTGTAGCACCTCCAAGGTGAATGGACTTGGCCTCCTGTTGACCATCCCTCCAGGTTGGTCAGATGAGTGAGTAGGGAAGAACTGGCTTTTGGAATTGGGATTGCTGGGAATGACTTTGGCCCATAGTATATGATATGAGATTTTTGTGACCTGCTTCCTTATGAGCTGAAGAGGGACCCTCAGGGGAGCCAAGCCAGAGGTCATTCACAAATGGCTTCCTCCAGAAGCTCCTTCTTGTTTCTTATAGCCTCTTATCTTCACTTACCCTCAATGAGTCTGGATTGTGTACTTACTTTTGAGTTTGAATACCTGCTATCTATCCCTGTTTTCATATTTGGTAAGTCACTTATCATTTGATTCCTCACCCTAATTTCTCCACTTGTTTTGGTCACTGTATATACACTGTGCTTTGATGAATTGCTTAAAATCTTCTTGTGACTGAAACTGGATGGTACCCTGTTAAGAACTTGGCTGTTTCTGGGTGTGTGGTAGCCTTTCATAGCCTGCCTCTGGGCTCAGAAAGAGCTGACAGTGATGATCACATCATGGTGAAGAACATGACCTGAAGTGGGAGTCAAGCATCAATGAGATAGTGCTCTTCCCACTGCCTGCTGAGGAAAACGAGGTTTGTTTATTTCTTTGCTTATTTATGACCATTTATTTTGCTACTGTCTTAAGGATTATGTTAAAACAAATACTCTGAAGTTAGATTCATTCCCCCCTCTTTTCCACAGCTTATTTAGTCTTAGGCAGGATAGTAACAAGCTAGGAACATTCCTGGGCAAGTGGGATTGGAAAACTGAGACAAGATCATTAAATAAGGCCAATTTGAACAACTTATAGCCAGCTAATGGATAGCAAGACCTTATCTTCCTTAACCAGGGACACTTGAGAGAAAATGGTTTATACCTCTCCTCCCTAACCAGAGAATACACAGCTTAAATCACCCTGGTTGGGAAAATAGGTAACAGAGACCCAGCCAGTACCATTTGTGCCAGCCAAATCCCAGGAGAGATGAAGTCAGGGAGGGAAATACCAAAAACCCAACTAAAGCCAGACAGACCCAAGATAAAAGTAAAGCAGTGAAGCTGACTAGAGAATGAGCCTAAACTCTCCTATATGCTCATTTTGATAAATCAACATATTGAAGGACAGACTTGGAAAACTAATGGATATTCTGTTAAGACACTCCCCCAGGACCTCCCCTAGAATTCCCAGCCTGTAGAAGAGAACTAAAAATCCTCAAAAGAAAGGTTACTAGCATAGGTTCTCTCTGGAGCATGCCCATGCCTTTTCTCGAGCATGAACTTTTACTTTCTTTCTCCTAAACTTGAAGGATCCCCACAAGACTTGCAACCAAAGGAGCAGTGGGCAATGACAGCTTGTCCCAGACTTACCCTCTCAACCTGTCTCCAAGGTCCCCTTTTTTCTGACATTTCTAGGGAGCCAAAGCAGTTCACCTAAGCTTTCTCCTGTTGCTTCTTCTACACTTAACCTTTCCTTTGTTTCGCTGTCCCCAGCTTCAATAAATGTACTCTCAAAATCACCTGGATTCATGTTGTGAAATCTTTGCTGCACAAAGTCAAGATCCCACACTGTACTGGTTGGTCTGGGGCAAACCTTCTCCAGGCCTGGTCCCTGTCCTTGGACACATTGACCTGTGTTCTCAACCAGAATTTGCCTGTTGTCTGTAATCCCTTGTCACCTTAATCTAAGTGTGAATGGGCTATTATTGTAGCCAAGACATTATTTTTGTTCTTTTCAATTTGTCGCTCCAGATGGCATGTAGACGCTCACACCAAATCTCCTATTTAACTCATTCCTCTAAATGACTGTTTTAACACTTTTCTAGATACAAGAAAGCAGGTGGCTTACTTTGATATCTACTCTGTTTTAACCAAACCCTAGATGTTTCTCTCTTGGCTGAAGAAACTAACAGAAAGGGGAAATGGAAGCTTTCCTTTTTTCATATTAAGTAAAGAGTGAGTTTTGATGCTTCTCAGATTCCTTAATGAGAATAGCAACTGTGACAGTTAGACAAGCTGGTTTTTAGTCCTTCTCTTCCACTGACTAGCTCAGTTCCCTTGGGTGGGTGACATAATTTACACTTGCCCCAACTGCTGAACTGTAAGGTGGATAACAGTGATGCTTAACTTAAATAACTGTTATGAAGATAATAAGTTAATCATGCATGTGTACTTCTTGCCTGATGCTTAGTCAGAACCCAATAACATTAGATCTTCCTAGTTGTCTCCTAGATTTTTTATAAATAGTTCATTTTTACAACAATGAATTCGCAGAGTTATGCCTATCCCTTGCTTAACCAGGACATTTGCATAAAGACTTATTTTTAATGGGATCTTTTAATAAGAAATTGAATGGTGAGACTGAAGTATAAGTCTAATAAAAATAAAATAAATAAAATAAAATCATTGCCAACAAATTTTGGTGGAGTGTTTTTTTCTTTATACTTGGCTTGCTGTGCTTGATTTTACAACTACATTTTATGAGGCATATTTTATTTTTGTTAAGCTTTCAATTATGCTGAATAGGTATACTGGCACAGGCTGAGTGCTGTGTCATACTACAAATAGCAGTAGATCTGCATCTAAGAAAGTTTTCAAAAAGACTGTTGAAATATTTCCTTTTTGTCTGAGACCCTGCATCTTCAGGAGAAAAGGAAAGAAAACTTTGAGAAGTTGTATTCATTGGCATGAAATATAAAATATAATGATGTAAGGAAAGCAGTCTAATATGCCAAGCAATTCTACCTGTGTTTGCTTGTCAAAATCAACATATACTATGGACACAGTATCTGAGTAGTCGGCCCCTACTCGATGGAGAAAACATGAGTGGGGGCAATATACTTTCAAGAAGAAAAGTCATGGTCTTGGCCCTGGCTGGGTAGTTCATTTGGGTGGAGGGTCATCTCTACATGAAAAGGTTGTTGGTTTGATCCCCGATCAGGGCACATACAAGAATCAAACAAAGAATACATAAATAAATGGAACAACGAATTCATGTTTCTCTCTCTCCCTTTCTCTCTCTTTCTTTCTCTATCTCTGTCTCTCTCTTCCCTCCTTCCTCTTTCTCTCTAAATCAATAAAAAAATTATAAGATAACTCTTAGTCTTAATTTAAATATATTTAGCCCAGGGGTGGGTATTTGTCTTGCTCTTTCTTGAGGTTTACTTTTACCCTCCTTTATTTTCTTTCTCTGGAGGGAGCCCTACAACCTATGATTTAGCAGTTATTAAGCTAATTAATGATTGGATAAATGGATGGGTGAATAGTAGAATGGATAGTGGGATGAACAGTAGGAAATCATAGAATAGGGAAATGGATGGAGGATGGATAGATATATATATATTCATAAAAGTCTGTTTCCTCCCAAAATTCTAATACCTGAAACATCGTAGGCACTCCATAAAATATCTCGAATACCTTGGTCTTAAGCTCCCTTTATCCCCCCAGCTGCATAGCAAATTCTGAACCAAATAGGCAACTATGTTGGCTGCCCATTGACTGTCATCCAGTGTATACCTGACTGATGTCTTCAAAGACAGAATGAGATAAGCTGGCATCAAGGTGAACAGATTCTGTGCATCAAGGTCTACTCCCAAGAACAGGTGGAAATGCAGGAGGTGGAAGCACCAAAGGAAAGAGGAAACTCTCCTTTCCTTGCCAAAAGGCACTTTAAGGAAATGACATGAGCACGAGACTGAAAATAAGAAGCTATGAATTAGTGTCCGTGTCTGCTACCTGCTCCTTCGGTGATAGTGGGCACTTTCCTTAGCTATCCTGAGCAGAATATTTCTCCTTTGTAAACTGGGCAATATGCCTTCTCATTGTGTGTTTGTCTGTTTGTTTTCATAAGAATTTAATCTAAGAATGCTCATAAGCTTGTGTCTTAAACTTTAAACGGCTATACAGACTTAGTCAACACCCACATTAGGTACAATAAAGAAAGTTAATTTTGTAAACTGTAAAAGCGTTAAAAGGTAAAAGACCATCCACAGACAACTGAGGTCTTGGAGATATGGTTTTCCCAGGACAATACGATTTCCCAGGACATTCCATCTTTTGATCCTGAAGCAGTTTGTACAAAATAAAATCAAACAACAAAATTTTGGAGCCAAAATAATAGCGAAGATATAGTTTAATGTTTCTAACCTCTTGCAAAGTCATTCCCACAGTTCTAAATCGCATTTTTACTAAGTAATGGGAGAGGTGGCTTTTTTCCTGGAAAAACCCCATCAGCTACAACCTGGACTGTGCCCAGAATCTCAGAGGCTGCGCGGGACATAAATGCATTATAAAACATGAGCTTGCCTCCCCTCAGTGCAGTTTTATTGCATATTTATGCCTGTGGCTCCAGTACGCTTCTGAGACAGGAGATATGCTTGTTTACTGTTTGGACTGACTCCATTGCCACTCACCTGCTCTGAGCTTAATCTCGCAGCCCCCTTCTGAGCCCAGTAACGCTTGTTTTGAGCCAGGAGGAGGCTGGGGAGTCTGCCTAAATCCAAAGACTCCACATCAGGTGTTGGCAAGAAGAACGTGCTGAGCTCGGAGGCCTTCCCGGGCTTGCAGAATCTAATACACGAGGGCAATATCGCAGGTGCACAGCGTCGCAAAAGACAGCCGCCAAACCACACACGCTAATCAGAATGCCTGAAGGCTGGCAGAATTCCGCAAGCGATTTCTCTTTCATCGATCTCCACTCGACTTTTCTTAGGAACCAACAGGGAGATGTTGGATCTGACTATTAATGAATCAGGACGCACTTTATTGGTCCTGAAGCACATTTGTCATGGCAATTTACATGAGTTAGCACCACGTTTCCAAAGCTTGCTCGAGAATCTAGCAAGCATTCATTTTAATGAGCAAACACACCCAGAATGACTTATACTTTTGATGGTATTTATTGCATATTGTCACAAACACTATTAAATTAAGTTATGGGACCATTTGCAAACTGAAAAAAAATAAAGTGTTCATTATTAGAGCAAGAAAAAAATCTTGAGAGACACTCACTGCAGCATTTCTCATTCTGTTGAATGTAGAAGAAATTCTGGTGGTATTCTTTGCCTAGCCCGGTTAAAGGGAAGTCAAGAGATCTGCACCTTGACTGGGGTCCTGGAAATCTGGGATGAGAAGGACAGACTTTTGGACTATAGAGGGCAGAACCTAAAAGAAAAACCAACTTCAATGAATCCATAACCAAGTTATTGATCATTAGGAGCTAGGAAAGAGAAGCTAAGTCATGGGTAGAATTGGGGATATTGCAACACAGAGGATTCAACATTAAGACTGAGTAGAAGGTGCTGCAGAGAATCCTTGAGGATATGAAACAAAATGCTAGGTGTGTTTTTTATTAGACCAAGCTCTTAGCTATGTGGCAAGAAGCTCCGCCCAGCTGGGCTTTAGCTTTGCATGGTAATTATTGGTAACACCCTGGCCCTCTATGTACATGTCCACCACAATTACAATAAGTTGACCTTATAGACCCTCTTTATGTGATGTGTTAGCTCTCTAGGACTTCCCTGAATGCTGACATTTGCCCTCCTCCCCAGGCTCACTAATCCTCCTTACTATCAGTTCCTTCCCAGTGGTGCTGCCTTTCTGAGAATCAGAGGAGCGTGATGACTTACAGACATGGACAGATGTACATCTACCAACCATTTTCCCTTGAGATTTACTTAATCTCTGCATTTGTGTACAACTATAAAGTGGGGAGAATAACAATGACTATTTTTAGAGTTAGTGTGAAGATTGAGTTAAATTATATCAGCTTGTTAAAACAAGCTGGCATACATTCATTGCCTGGTAATTAATGAATAGTATTTAGGTGTCTCTAATACTTATTAATTTTTATTATGTATCTCCCCTCCTCTCTTGCCCAGAGCTAGTCAAGTGGGGAAAAGGCAAGGATAATAGGCAGGGGGGGAGGAAAATGTTAATATAATTTCTAGCTGAATATTGATTTTTTCCAATTGGCATTGTGAAATGAGTGATAAACAGACCCACTGATATAAATAAGTAAAATCCCTTTGAATGCAGACTCATGTGGGTGTATTACAATGGAGACTCAAATCATATAAATAATATTGCTATCATTAATGTAATTTTTCAAAATGATTATCTCATCAATTATTCATAGTAAAGTCCTCAAACATGAAAAGTACAATTGTTTATTAATTTGCACATTTACTGCATTACTGGATATCCAAAATATAATAAAAATAACAAAAATGGTTTGGAATCTAATGCAAAGTGACATACATTCTGGGTCCACACACTTAGAGTCAGGTTTTTTACTTACATAAATGTCAGAATGGACATTGAAAATTATGCAAATTATAGAACAATTCTTTATTGTGTGGAAGGAGCCACCCAATGCATTGTAGGATGTCTAGCCTCTCCCCCAATGCCGGTCCCTGGCTTTGGAATACCAGTACCTCTCTTTCCCCCTCATGATGATATCAGAAATATTTCACAACATTTCAAAATGTATCTTAGAGTAAACCATTGACCTAGAGAGTGATCAGGAGAGGGAGGAAGCTTATTGATAGAGTGAAAGCCACAAAAGTTTGTCCAAGAAGTTCATACAGGCAATAAGTGACCAGGGGGAAAAATCCAGTGAAATACAAACATTTGAATGACAGGCATAGGGGGAGAAGCAGACCACAAAGTCTGGGGCCAGACAGAAGGACCAAGATCAAGGTCAAAAGAGAAAAGCCAAGGAAAACAGAAAATATTGTTTTCTGAAAGTGAGAATAGTCAATGTGTTGAATGGGATAGGTCAGTTAGGCAAAATGAAGGATTGACATAAACCTACTAAGTCTGAGATTTAAGGAATTCTTTCTGAACTGTCCCAAGGCCGTCAGTGCCACTTTTGTGGGGAGAAACTATATTACAGCCCATTCAACACTGGACATCAAAAACTAGAGACAGTGTGTCATCAACTCTTTCTGATAACCTAAATAAGAGGAGAGGGAGTTGGGGGAAGAACAATCGATGTGGCTCACTGGATGGAAGCACCTGAGAGCTAGCTCACACACCTTTACATTTCCTTCAGTGAGTATCTTGTGTATCTATGCCTGTAAAATGCACAGGCAATGCCAGGATTCAAGCAAACCTCACAAATGCATTTGTGTTTGTTTGTTTGTTTGTTTGTTTTTGAAACCAATTTTAAATTTATGCAAGAGAGACTTTTTCTTGAATAAGTCCTGCAGAGGGAAAGTGAACATAGATAGCCCTAATTCTTTTCTTGAAACCCCTGTCAATATCTTTAAGTGTGTTATGTGAATAACCATAGATTATGTGAACAATAATATGCTTCCTTCTATTCCCCACCATTTGCCAAACTGACCCTTCTTCTCTTTCTTCCCAAAAGAAAGAGGGCAATGTTGCTATGTCTGAAAGCATTGGCACCCCTCTCAGTAACTGTGCATCCCCTCAAAAATGTCAACAATTCATGGGCTGTGGAGAATCTCATCAAAACTTGTCTTCAGGCTTGCAGTTGAAGTGGCAAAGAAGAGCATCTTCAGGATTTTATTTTAAAGACAGGAGAAACTTGAGCATGTCTACATGCTGAAGAGGGCAAGGTAACGGAGAGCCTGATAAGTTGGGAATTAAAGTGTCCAATTGATAGTATGAGAACTTCAACAAGGCTGGAAAGAAGCAAACCAAAACATCCATCTTAGAGAGAAACTCTATTTAATTTAATAGAGGGTAAGTGAATAGAAAAGGGTGAACAGACAATGAAGAATAAGAAAAAAAATGGAACTTTTCAGAAGCTCATGTACAGACAGGGATTTTTCACTTAGGGTATTTTAATAGATGCCACAAGTAAATTGGAGTTAGCAATAAGAATATTCATTTTCTCATTTAAGAAGCAAAAATACCCAGCCCTGGCTGGTGTAGCTCAGTGGAATGAGCACGGGCCTGCAAACCAAAGCATGGCAGTTCAATTCCCAGTCAGGGCATGTGCCTGGGTTCCAGGCCAGTTCTGAGCAGAGGACGCACGAGAGGCAACCATACATTGATAATTCTCTCCCTCTCTCCTTCCCTTCCCTTCTAAAGATAAATAAATAAAATCTTTTAAAAAAGAAGTAAAAATACCCAGATTTAGATAATGAAAGTATGAAGTAATTAATAGTATTATCTGCAAATGATTTAAAATTCACTCTCAATTTCTAAGAAAACAAGCCAGCCTGCATGAGGGAATGGAGAGTGGTTGCTAACTTCTCCAAGAGGGAGGACCAAGCAGCATCTAAGCCAACTTTTGTGGGATGGACCATAGAATTGAGCTTCCTTTTGTTTATAATAGGTGATCCATGGTCTATGGACCAATAGCAGCAGCATCACGTAGGAATATGTGAGACAGGCAAATGTTCAGACCCCATTTCAGACTATGGAATTTGATACCCTGGGTTCAGTCATCTGTATTCTAACAAGCACTACAGGTCCATGCTAATGTTTGAGAACCACTATTATAAACAGCTGGAACCCCAAATTCAGATGTAGATACCAGGTTGCTGAGGATTTCAGAGGCAATTATAAAGACTTTATGGAGACGAGCAGGAGAATAGCTCTGTGTGATACTCACACTGTGGTGCTAGTGCCTAACCTTCTGGAGTCCGTTCAAATTAATCCTCACATTTAAATAGGAAAAGGAAACGTTTCTGAGTTGTGGAAATGTAGCACAGATTTGATCAATCACAAGGGAATGCACAAGATTATTATGGACACAACATCCTGAAGGTCATGCTGATTCAGTTTTACTTGGTACTTTGCCTGAACTAAAGCTCAAACCTATTCACTAAGTAAGAGAACACAAGACAGACCTGGACTGCACCGCAGCTCCTCCTTGCACTGGCTGAAACCTGGTGCAGCTAACTCGTGCTGCACGTCACCCTCCTCATAAAGCTCACACACGCTCAAGTCCTAAAGGGTCTGTAAGAAAAACAGGATAGTGTATGCTATGCTCAACAGTGTTGGAGGCATCATACTAACTCAATAAATGATATTTAAAAAGCTCATTGCAGTGTTTTTTGTTGAGACTCTTGTGGTTGACGGCGCACACTGTGGTGTGAGAATGAGGCTATAAGGTATAATGATAGGTTGAGGGTGAGTACAGAGAAATGCTCAGAAACTCAGTCTGGGAGAGAAGGGTCCCAGAAAACACTTCCAAAATCATGATGTTCAAGGTAAATCTTGATGGATGAATAAGGGAGAAAAGAGGCATGAGGAAAGCTGACTCAGACCTGGGGCACAGCATGGATATAGGCATGAAAGAAGCACACTGCTCTGCTTTTTCAGAGATGTTCAAGGTGTGCCATTCATGCCAAATGGAGGAATGAGACAAAGCTGCACACTAAGTGAAGACCCTCCCTGGCTGAACTAAGGAATGAGACCCATTGGGGAAAAACTGGAATGAGATCTACTTTAAAAACCCTACCCAGGCTACAGGGAGGAAAGGTTCTGAAATGGGAAAAACTTGATGTCATGGGATTTGTTTGGAGCTTGTTCCCATAAATCAGGACAGCAAAGCTAAGGTCCTAAGTGAGGTCATGGGAGGAAAGTGTGAGATCTATATAAGGGAATGTAATAAAAAAGAGTGTTTTCTGCTGGATAACAGGAACCTCACAATCAAGACTTGCCACAGTAAGAAAAAAGAATACATAAAATGGACTCTGTACACATCTTAGGTGCCTAGCAATGTGTCCAAAATAATGAGACTTGGCTCTTGAGTTTAAGACCTCACAGCATTGGGGAGAATAAGCCATGCTCCAGACAATGATTGAGCATGCTGAGGGCAGCAGGTGTTAAATGCTGGTATATACAGTAGAGATCCAAGTAAAGCTAGGTCTGAAATAAATTACTCTGGACCCTAAATCCAGACCCCCAGGATCTAGCTCCTACTCTGTAATTTCCTTAAGGAGTGGTGACCCTGAGCAGGTTACTGCCCCTTTCTGGCCTAAGTTTCCTTTGCTATATAAATGATAAAATTAGAATATAAAATAGAAGAAAATGACCCAAGGCCATACTCCTCCAATCAGAGTTTATGCCTGCAAGCTGGCACACTGATATTTGAGGGATGAACAAGGTACGTGTTTCTGGAAAAGCTATCTTTTCTGATAATAAATAATTCAAAAGATTACCCTTCTATTAAATTAAACATAGATGTAATTTAGCATAAAGTACAAATATGCATAAATTTTAAAGATAAAACATGCTTCAAGGACATATCTGGCTTGTGATATGTGATAGGCAGACTTCTAAGGTGATTCTCAGGGATCTCCCCTTCTCGGTAGTTACCTTCTTATGTAATCTTCTCCCCTTGAAGGTAGGCTGGACCTCGTGACTTCTATGAGGAATAGAATACAGCAACAAAGATGGGGTGAAATTTCTGAGATTAGATTATACAACAACTGTGACTGTCTTCCTCTGTCTCCCAGTCTCTCCATCTCTCCTCACTTAATCACTCTGATGAAGTCAGTTGTCATGTTGTCAGCTACCTTACCAAGATGTCCACATGGCAAGGAAAAGGCCAGCAAGGAACTGAAGTCCTCAGGCATACCACTCCCAATGAACAGAACCCTGTGATAACTAAATGAATAAATTGGGAAGTGTGTCTTCCACATTTGAGTCTTGAGATGTTTGAAACCCTGGCTGACCCATTGATTATGACAGCCCTGATGACCCCAGCAAAACTCTACATGGATTTTGCCCCACAAAACCTATGATATAATAAAGGTTTGTTTTTGGTGCATTTTTAAATAAAGCAATGGGTAACTAATACAAAAAGGATCACTTTGGGCTGTGGTCAGATGTACCCACTGAAGTAGCCTCTCTCTTGCCTCTTCCTTTAGCAGGATTTCTTGGAAATGTCTATGAACACTCTTAAGAAGACTCACTTTAATGGACTAGAAGTGGGAAGAGGGGGCATTCCATTGTAAGAGTAAACCCTCAGATGTCAGGTCTCTAAAATGCAAATTTCTATGAGTTGGAGAAATGTAAAGAAAGCTAAGCTACTTGCCCAAGATTCCCTGGCTGGCTTCTGATGGCTGAAATTAAATCCAGTTCATCAGACACCCAGGTAGTCTTCTAATAAATGAATCTGAGCCCTAATATCTGTGAATACATATGACTATACTAATTACTAATATTATACATGATATATAATTATAATTACAGTTATTATCCTTACTGAGTCCCCCAATTATTTTCTCAACATTTGCTTGTTTAGTAGTTAGTCTGAGGCATCCAAATGCAAGGTTGTTTCTTGCTTTCTTTTTCTTTTTTTCCTATTGCATTCAGTGACTCCTAAAGAACTATCAAGAATCTTTGGACAATGATCACAGAATGTTGAATTGAAAACATTTCCCAAAGCCCCAAGACATATTCCAGATGCCATTGTTGCATGACGGCCCAAGAGAAGGCCAGCCCTATTTTATAATTCAACTTCCCTTCAGGGCAGAGGGAGTGAGGGCAAGCATCAAAAGCCCAGCCGATGGAGTGTTCTTCCATCCCAAGGTCATGCTGCAGAGAAATGATATAGGAAATGGGAATAGACAGTCTCTGTTGTTAGAGAACAGTGACTTCTTGGAAAAGCCCATGCAGCCCTCTCTGTGACTGTAATTGCCATGGATTACCAGAGGGAGGGTGTGTTTTACAGTTGTTATTACTGTTATTGCTTTTCTCATTGTATTTCTGTTTTGTTGCTGTTCTTTGAAAGGCCCTTTGCCCTTGGCACGGTGTCCTTCAACCAGTCTGGAGATGTCTTACTAATGGGGAGCCCAGTACTATTCACGCGTGTTTCATATGTCAGTATGATTGAGATTATACTGCAGTAACAAACAATCCCCAAATTTCAACAGGTTAAAATGACAGGAACCTGTTTTTTCTTCACAGCAAACGCCCACCATAGATTAGTTAAAGACTGCTCTGCACTGTTCCCACCCCAAAGCCCAAACCATCAGAGCAGCCCTCTCTAAACCATTGCGAGTGATGGTAGTAGGGGCAAGGTGACATAGCAATTGCGAGACCTGGCTCTAAAGTTTCTCCCAGAAGTGAACGCTGACATTTCATCGGCCCAAGCAAGTCACACACCATGCCTCAATGGAAGAGGAGAAGGGGGAGCAAGCCGACACATGCCCAGGAGAAAGAGAACAGTACTGGGAGGCTGAATGTCCACCAGGCAATTATCCCTGAGTTAAGGTTATACTAGAGGCTAATGAGAAGAAAGATAAGAATATACACAGCAACGTTCATCCTGCAGATTTTATAACAAGGCTAAGTGGCTTGCAAAGTTTCATTGTTTTGGTTGGATGAGAGTCTCCCCAGTTTCAATCAGACTTAGTGGTAAGATGGCAGGTAAAGCAGTCAAGCTTCAGTTCATGAACAGTCTCTTCTTTACTCTCAGCCTATGTTCTCAGCCACTCGTCCACATCAGGGATTTTGTTTTGCCGAGGTTCTTCTGCCTTCTGTATCCCTAGATACACCCTGTATCTGGTATCCACACTTCCAGCTGAAACCAGAAGAGCCAGTGTTTGTGCTGCCTATCACATACCAAACCTAATAAGCAGGGATAGCTTGAATCTTTATGGGTGCTTTATTCAGATGGCCAGTGATCTGAGTGGTGGGTTCATACCCTAACGTATTGTCTTACATTCCCTTCCAAATAAGCCATACCCTTTTATGGCTTTGTCATGCTACCCAAGGTCAACCTCACTCAGGCTAAACCTCTTTCTGTAAAGATAATATTAATAATAACTGCCTCGTAGGGTTTTCACAAGGATTAGCTAAGATGATGTAAAGCACACACTAAGACACACACTAAGTGTTCAACGGATTTTATTTATCATTGTTGTTATTATGTTCACCTATTCCTTTTTGCCATCAGCTTCCTGACTCTCACTTTTTTCTCTTTTAACTCTCCCTAGTTTTCTCCTTTCACAGAAGCAGCGAGAAGCCTGTTACATTTAAAAAGTGCTGATACTAACAAAACAAAAAACATCCTTATACTCTCCCAAGAGTTGATATGATTAATCAGTGTTCTCTCCCTGCCACCCCCTGCCTGTATCTGAACCTGAACACCAGACAAAAAGTTAAGTGCTTAAAACAGGAGTGTGAGTATCCATTTTTGCTTAGTTTGAATACAGTGATATGTACAGAAAAGTCCTAAACAGAGGCTAAAGGTCTCAAAAAGAAAAACACGGATGGTTTATTAGAAATGGCTTTTCCATTAACCATCTGCGTGACCTTGGGCACGTTGCATTTCACCGCTGCCAACCTGCATGCCCTTCCCTGACAAAAGAGGAGCCTGGCCCATGATATCTGACTTTTCACACTGACATTCTGACATTTCAGATTTGAGAGCAGCCCTGCAATCAGCGGAGCCTCCTGTGCTGGAATGGAGGACACATCGTGCTAATGGGGGACACAGGCTCAGCTCATTCACTTCATCTGCCTCACGTTTCCTGCAGAGAAAACCTGTGCCTCCACAAGAGAGAGTACATGGGGGGGTTAATGGTGACGAAGAGAGACATGATGTGGGGTGGTGAACACACAACACAATATACAGATGATATATGATAGGATTGTACACCTTATACCTATGTAATTTTATTAACCAATGTAACCCCAATAAATTCAATAAAAATGGAACCTCCACAGCATAAGGTTGAAGGTCATGAGCAGAAATGGAAACATATTAATACCCTCTAGTTCTGTGCATTATACTGGATTTTACAAGCACTTCCATGTTTACTGTCAATATCTGTTTTGCAAATAATGCCACGGGTATGTAGGATGTCATTATTATCTACATTTGTGAGAGAGAGTTAAGCTCAGGTTTTGTCCAAGATGAGAAAACAAGAAACCATATGTGGTATGGTAAACAAGCTAAACAGTTCCCAGGTCTATAGTCTCATGCCTATTGTCTCTACTAGTTGACCTTGGAGCATGACCATGAACAAAATCTCTACTCTGAAATGTACACTTTCCTGACCTTAAAATAATAGTAATAATGATAAATAATAATATTATTATTATTATTGGTATTGGTATATTGTTGCCATTGTTATTATTCAAACATCAAAGAGTGCTTTGATGTTTGAATCCAATCCTGTAAGTGATTTCACTTGGTAAACTCTAAACTGTGTGTTTAGCTGGTTGTGTTGAGTCGTTCTGGCACCTGGACCCACGTCCTGCCCACCCCTCCATGCATTATCATTTAGAGATGGCAAAATAATGCACAAAATTTGTTAGGCAGATTCACACTCCTGAGGCTATTCCCTCACCTACCCCTTTCTGCGTGCCACACCACCTTCTCAACACGCCCCCAGCGCTCTTCTTCCCAAATTTATGGGCATTTCTTAAAAGCTGTCATAAACTTCAACTTCACCAAGGATCCTCAAGGTATTTAGACCTTTTTCTAATTCAGCTACTGCCCCCTGACCTGATCTCCTAACTGGATAGTCACCTGTAGGACAATGTGACACCATTTACCTTGTCCTTGTCACATCACAAGTGGCAGAACACAGAACTGAGAAGATTAATTGAAGTCCCTATTTTGCCACTAACCAGCCGAGTGATTTGGAGGAAGTCACTGACTCTACTGGAAGTATACAATCTCTTTGTCTGCAAAGTTGTGAAAACAATGCTTGTCCTTCAACCCCACAGATTTCTGAACAACAAGAAAAAAAAGAGGTTATAAAAGGTGCAAAAGACAGGCCCTTACTTTAGAGGAACTCAGTCTCTTTTGAAAGATGGGCAACTAGACAATTGTAATATAACAAGAGCCAAGAAAAAGATGTGCACAGATTCATGTGGCTTTGCCCCACTGTGTGTCAGTGTCCCCTGTGTCTAGCACAGTGCCTGAAACAGAGATGCGGGAAACATTGTTTGTTGCCGTTTTGTTTTAACCAATCACAGCGCTCTGTACATGGGAAGTTCCATATAAGGATCAACTTTCTTTCTGTCTCATCCTCTTTTCTCGCTCCCACCCTCTCCTATATAACTCTTGAGTCTACAGACACATAAGCTTAAGAGATGCTCAAGGGAGCGGGGTGCCAATCACAAGGATAACAAACATACATTCCACTCCGAGTCCTCCCTCACCCCCTGCAGCAAAATCTCTCACACTGTTGCAGGCATTTTCCCGACACATTGCCTACCTTTCTCTATCAAACCCTGCATGCTTATTGAAAATTTCTTCCTGAGGGTCTTACTGGTTTCCTGCCACAGCTCTGGGTACCAAGACCTATCCCTTCCTGATTGGTCCAATTGGCAGCCCTCTATTTTGCAGTTTCTGCTCCTGCTGCCACGGCTATTGCTACATAGCCGTGTCTTGCTAGCATATGCTCAAAACCAATACTGTTGGTTTATCCCAACAAAATCAAGCCAGTGCTGGGACTGGACATGATAGCTCCTGTAATCCCCAGAGAAGGATGATTTCTACCAATGTCCCTGACTCCAGCCTCACCCTTTTGTGGCACTCATAGGGCTCTTGCTGAGGTGAGGGGCAGGGTCTCCCTTACCTCAATTGCTACTCTTCTTATTCTTTGAAAAGGGTGACTTCACTCATCATTTCCTTATAAGATTCTCTTCCCCAGCAACTCCCGCATACGACTCCCACAAATGAATCATGCAAGCTGGGAGGTTCCATCTGAGTAAAAATTCAGCCTTTGTCTACAAATGTTAAGTGTTCTTGGACTTATTATGTATATTTGATTTTTATCAACTTTTTAATTAAAATGTCATCGCAAATTTAAGAGAGAAGGAAAGGGCAGGCCGAGGCCAGGGTGAGACAGGCATGTTAGAACATACCAAGTTGTATAAGCCACTTCTTCATTTCTTTCTCTCAGAGCATTCTGAATTTCTGACATTTCTGTATTTTTAGCAGCTTCAGATCCTGAAGCTTACAGATCAAAAAGCGTGAGGCACTGACTTGCCAAATGGAAAAAATATAAAAACAAATGATAAACAGAAAAGTTAGCTCAACAACTATAATTCTGAAAGATAAAGGCTAGAGCTGAGATGAGGGATCTGAGTGCGTGGAAGATGGATGTCTAAATAGGGAACGAGGGAGGGAACACAGGATATTAGTCTCAGTTTTTTTGTACTTGGAGACAATCTTGTCTCTTAAGACATCTTGTCTTCTAAGATCATAGCTTCTCCCAGAAGAAGGACAATATTTTACTTCTCTGCCTCATGTGTTCATATTTCACAGCACAGGGCTTCTTAGCACATTGTGAGAGGAAATGAGACAATCTAGAAAAGTTGTTGACTAGCAAACTCTTGCTCCCAGATCAGCAGGTAAATTTCCATGTGACCTTGGACAGTCACTGACCTCTCCGTTTCTTCAGCTGCACAAGAGGTGTGACCAGATCACAACAAACTGCAGAGTAGGTATAAAACTTCATGAGTCTGCAATGGGGACTGGTGGATCAAGTTAGAGGAGGATCTCTTAGGCTTGATGACTTGTACATGGAAGAAGTTTCAAGGGGTAAACTCAGATATATATATATATCAAGGACATTGGACTAGATGAAATGTTTTAATCTATTTAACTCTAAACTGCAAGAACTATTTGAATTAAAATGCTGAACCTTCACCCTGAAATATCAAATGGAGAATGACATTGTATCAGGCTTCAACTTGTGAAGGAGAAATAGAACTTATCCATATATGATTCACTGGTCCATTAATAAGAAACCTATATTTTCAGTGGCCTCATTTTTATCTTGGCCATAAAATCTCAATCCTGTCTCAAACATGATATTTTCCCTTTCAATATAAAAGGCAATTTATTTTATTGTTACTTGAGACTAAAGGAATCCAATAAATTGGTTTGAAGCCAAAGAAGACCATAATGACAAGATGATTGATCTTTTTAAAATGCATTGCATTGCTATTCTCAACCTGGAGAAATGCATTTGTACCACCAACCAGTATTCATCTCTGTAATAGAATGTAACACTCCTTTGTATTTATTAAGTACCTGTCACCACTACAAATACAAAGTAAAAGGGCTTCACTGTTAATTCTCAGACATGGTCAAATATCAGTTGTTACACCCACTGACATAAAGAGTCTGTATGAGAGTTTGAGGCTGAAATAACAGCTCTACTGTGTAGCAGAGAAAATAAATGTCATATCCAGGCTCCACTGGTAGAAATGGAAGTTAAGTAAGGAGATACTATTCAACAGGATGAAAAAATGTCTTAAAATAACTTTAGGTGTTTAATAATGGAGCCTAGAAAAAGGGTACTAACCCCAACGGACAGGTATTGGTCTGGATGCATTACATACCATCTGCTAAATCCCCACCGCACGCTTCTGAGACTTAGCCTATTACTCCACCACACAGATAAAAAAGGGAGATTCAAGAAAGTTGAGCCTTTCTCTTTGGGCCATTGAGCTATTACATGTTTGAGCCAATACTCAAAATGCATTTTGATAGATTCCAAAGCCCAAGTGCTTTCATTGTATCACAGTGCACCTTCAGAAAGCAGTTATGTTTTAGTGCCTGGTAGCCAGAGAAAGGCCAGCTGATGCCAGCAGTATCCAATGGTGAATCTTTACCAATTTCTTCATGTCTGCATTGAACTTGAGCTTTGTGAAGTCTTCAGGAACACACCCCTCCCAAGTCTTCATGTACTAACCCATGATACTCTCCAAGATCATTGCCCTAAACATGATCCTCCTTCTGACATATTGTCAAAGGTCAATAGTAGCCGAACTCTATGTCACAATGCCCATGTCACGTCACCTCCCCTCACCTCATCGCATAGGCATTTTACAACCTTATGTCATCATCACCAGAAGAAGAGTGAGTACAGTATAAGATATTTTTAGAGAGAGACCACATTCACATAAAATTTATTATAGTATGTTTTTATGATTGTTCCATTTTGTTATTAGTTAATATTGTTCATTTTTTACTGTGCCTGATTTATAAACTAAACTTTATCATAGGTATGTATGTATAAGTAAAAAAAAATCACAGTTTATATAGGGTTTGATAATATATCTGCAGCCTTAGGTACCCAATGGGTCTTAAAATATATCCCCCACAGATAAGGGGGGACTCCTGTATTTCAGAAAAGATAAACCTCCCTAAGTGTGTGATGGTAAAGATGGTGAAGATGCCACTCACTCAGAAGTTCAAGTTTGTTCTTGATTTGCTTCTCACCTGTGCTATGAGCCCTGACTGCAGGTAGGTTGTTTCACTTCCCCAACTCCTCCACCCCAGACTTTAGATTTCTCCTCTGAAAATTGAGTGAGCTGGACATGATGAATTTCTGAAGCTTCACCACATTGAATTCTAGGTGACTCTCTGATCCTTCAGGAAAAAACGTAGCCAGTTCTCTCATGCACTTCTCCCACTGGTTTCCCAGATTTCATTGGGGTATGTAGTTCAGTCTTACTCTTTTCCCCATAAAACCCAAGAATCTTTTCCATAAACCCCTTTCTATCCTGCTCTCACTTTCTGATCTCAAGGACCCAAGAGAACCATGAAAATGGTTTCCTCTATTCCCACAGAGAGTACTGAACCCTAAATACACACCACCTACATCACTATCATTACCACCACCACAGCCTGAGCCTGCAACTTAGTCTAATAATTTCAAATATTTTTTCTTTCAAATAGTTTCAAATATTCTTTTTCAACAATAAATCTTGCAGTGATATTCATATTTTGAAAGATTTTGCTTATCACACAAAATGCATATTTTAGTTAATAATTTCTTGATTACTAATTCTATCAGTCAATGGCACATGTCCTTACCTTTCATGATTCTGATTTCCTGGAAGCTTATCTCTACCTAGAAATGAATGTAATTCCAACCGTAAGCTGCGGCAACCACTACATGCATTGACCTTTTTAACTTTGGCGTTGGATAACATCTGATTCCTGGATGACTTTGTCATGCATTTAGTGGTTAGCAAACCTTTACAGATTCCTTTACTGATATTTAAGGGAATAGGAATAAGGTCTCAGATAGGGAGGTTCTCGTCAAAGCCCACCATGCCCCACCTTGAGTTCCTAACTTAAAACAACCTTGTTAAGACCTTGGGCTTAAACTACAAAAGCAAATCACAGGTGGATTTGGGAGACAGTGGGGAGGGGTTACTATTTGAGACAATGACTTATTTTTGGTAGAGACAGAAAGACAAAAAACACTCAGCATTGTTTTTGCCCTGTCAAGTGGTAACTCTCTGATGCCAAATCAGGCAAAGATTTCATTTATCCTGATTGCCCACCATTGCAGAAAGTTCATTTAACTCTCAGAAAACACCAAGGTTGAGGATCCTACAGTTGGCAGAAGGAACCGATCTTCTCTTGTTCAGCACTGACCAACATCTAGAGACAATCTCAGAAGCCTAATTCTCCTTCTTTAAGGACTTTGTGGCTCTGTGAGGCTCAGTGTGGTGTCCCCAAATCCAGACTGCCATGGCTGCATTGCCCGGGAAAACCTGCTTGCCATGAGCTGCAGACCTCCTACACTCCCCTGTGCTTTCATGTTAATTGAAACAGAATTCAGCCTCCACTCAGCATCGTGCTGAATTTTTTAACTTTACTTTTCCATTTTGTAATAAAATAGAATAATTTTTCTTCATATTTATTTTAGACTACTGGAATGTCCTGGGGATATCTTCTGGTAAATATGCCCCAGATTGACCAATAAATTATCCAAGATCTTGATGACAATGAGCAGCTGATAATCACACTTTGAATTTTACCAAATATTCCTTTGATGAACATCTAATATTTTTTTCTGACCACATCTCCCTTAGTTACTTATTCTGTGTTTCAGAAAAGATAAACCTCCCTAAGTGTGTGATGGTAAAATGGTGAAGATGTCACTCACTCAGAAGTTACAAGTTTGCTCTTGATTTGCTTCTCACCTGTGCTATGAGCCCTGATTTCAGGTAGGTTGTTTCACTTCCCCAACTCCTCCACCCCAGACTTTAGATTTCTCCTCTGAAAATTGGAGGAGAAAATCCATTCCTACCTTCTGCCCCCAAATGGTCACAGGACCCAAGGTGGGATAACAACAGTGCTTCGCTTTCCAGGTAAGAAGAATCAGTCCATGGAATGGCCCCAGGTTAAACCAATCATAGCTCTCCTACAGTAAGAAAAGTTTTCTTTGCTTTCAGGTGGTGAAAATGAGAGAAACTTCTTGAAATTTCTAGGTGAGTCCAGCTTTATGGGGAAAGAGAGCCTGTAGCAGGAAAGATTGAAGCAGATGCAGAGAGAAGCCAAGGTGGGCAGGAGAGAGAATTCCCATTACAGCCACCTACAGCCCCGCCCCTGCCCTTCCCAATACAGAGGTCAGTAGATGGCTATTTGTCTCAATTAACTCAAATTTGGGTTTTCTGTTTTGCAACTAAAGAGAGTCCTTTATTGAATAGTTCTAGGGCAAAAAATGTTCTTGATACAAAGCAAAGTTCTTGATGACTTGCTGACAGAGGCAGCCCATGGTGGATTGGAATGAACACCAGTCTGAATTTTACTAGTTTTCTTCTTTCTAGTTATTTTTCTTCTGTCTAGCTTCATCAAGCCACTTAACTTTTAGTAACCACATTTTCCTCTACAGAAAAATATGAATAAGTATCTCCCTGTACTAATTGTGCCTTTTTATTTTTTGAATTTTTGTTTAAGATTTTACATCTTGGGGCCTTGATGACCCTGGAAATTTCCTAGAGAGAGTAAAAGGCTTGAGGGGGAGTATTACTTTCATATGCAACCCAAGTAGTCCAGTGTTCATACCCCAACCACCTCTTCTATCTCTCAGAGTCTCACACTCTAGGCCACTATCTTCCTGCCCTCATCACCCCAGGGCCAAACATCAGGCAGCCACAGGCAGCCTTGGTCCCCCAGAGATCCCTGAATTTATTCAAATTAGCTAGCTCAAAACATAGTTGCTCTGCCTTGTCTGTTCCACAGAAACCATAATAAAGGCTCCAGCCCACTTTCCTCTCTGTCCCTCTGCTTCCTGACCCACCTGGGGGTGGCTCCCATGGTGTGATGTGCCCCCTCCTCTTAAGAACTGCAAGTAGCAAACTATCTTTTCGTCAACGCCCATGTCCTGATCTGTTGGCCCCATCATACCTGAATAATAATCAAACCTATATTTTAAAACGCCACCTCCCAAGGTTGGGTGAAGTGTTGTGCTAAGCATTTAGCTATTCATTTAGATTAGAAAAGAGTCATTTATTGATTGTGAAGTCTTGAGGACACTTTGAGGGAGACTAAAGCTCATCATGTGGTTGAAACTCTGTCTTTCTTTACAAAGCTCTAGAGAAGCAGATTCTGTGACAACTGTACACAAGCATGTTTCATCTAGGCACTCATTCTACAGGCGTATAGCAAACACCTGTTCTCTGCTGTAGCACTGAACACGTTAGATATCATCTCTGCCCTGATGGAACTTCATCTCATGAGGTTAGACAAGAACAAGGGTAAAGCTCCAATGGGGACATGTACTGAGGCCACTAAAGAAATACTGTAAGTGATGACTGGAAACTTCTTTTTGGCCTAGCCCTAGGGGAGACAGAAAAAAGTAGTTAAGATTCATTGTTATACTTAAATAGCCTATTTTTTCTATTTATTTTATATGTTCCTATTATTTACAGGACTAGGATACCTATCTAAATAATATAATAGTCATCTACATAATAATTACAGGTATAATGTAAATAATAATGCCTCAGATGTGTACAGTGCTTTACAGTTCATGACCCACTCACATATAATAACAACTATGCATGTGGAATATCAGTTTATCAAGTATAATGCTTTTATCTGGCCCTCCCCTAAAATCTTGGGGCTCAGACCTGAGCAAAAGAGCCAAAAGATGGTTAGAGCTCAAACTCTCACTGCTTTCGACTTCAAATAAAAGTAATGAGGATTTGGAGGGGTGGTGCTGTCACTGTAAGTTTATATGCCTCTGAATGAGTGACAGATAAAGCCTAGAGCCTCATAAAGTCCCCTTTCTCCCTTACAGACTATGGTCTTGCTACAGTTACACATCACATTTCGCCTGCCAAGAACTGAGTCCTAAGCCTCCAAGTTCAGGGTCTGTCCAGCTGTGATGGACGATGTATGGAATCAGTTTATGCAGATGCTCAGGCCACTGCTGTCTCAATGCAAAGAACTGGGCTCCTGGAAAAAAAGAAATTCTCACTATCAAAATCAGATTCCTTTACAGGTTAGGTACTCATGGTAAAAGTAAGGAACTTTCTGGTAAAGCAGCACCCTTTTGTAAAGCCAGCCAGAGTAGCAACCTGAAGGGAAATGTCACCTGACCCCAAGCAGCCAGCACCACACACTGGTCAGTCTGAGAGCAGCACAGAATTCACTGACAACCTGCATGTGAGGAGCCCTGCACACTGCTCATTGAGTACCTGGAATCACCCTGACCCCCAGCCTCATCCTGGGGGTTGATTCCAGATGCTTCAAACCTGAGTGTCACAAGAGTGTATTTACAGCTAAAACGTGTAGGCTGACCGCCAGTAGAACAGGCCCCAGGGGATCACTATTGGAGGAAACTCCTGAAGTCATTCAGAATAAGAAAACTGGGACCTTGGAAAATCTTGATAACTGACACATTTTCACACAGGGAAACTTCATGCAATCAAGCTCATAAGTTATTTGGGAAAAAAGTGCTGATACTGAGCCACTTAAGCAATACTTGACAGCACCATGCTTGATTGAAAAATAAAATATGGTGCCCCTGTGGGCGCACTGTGCTGACTTCACAAAATTTCTGCAGCTGGAGGCCCAGGGAACTTTGCAGCTCAATGATGGGTGAATCTCCTGAGGTTTAGAGTTCAAGTTCAGTCAGGTAATGACTTCACTGCTTTTATGCTTCCAGAAGCTTGATAGATTCTGGGGAAAAAAAAAATGGAGTTGGGGGAAGGGGATTGCTTTGAGCAGATGATTGCAAATGCACAGATCAGAAAAACAGGAAGGACGACTAGAGAGTCATGACCTTAGTGCAGGAGTGGCGCACAGGGTGGCAGAAGGACTCATCCTCAGCTACGGCAAATAACAGGGGAAAAGAAAAGGTGTCAACTCTCCTGTTTCTTATTATAAGGCCTTGAGTCAAATTAAAAATATGAAAGTCATGTGCATAGTTTCCTTTGATCAAGTCAACATATAGTTGTAGCTGCACACATTCTTTTCTGCCTGCACCATACTTACTTGAGTTCCCTAGAATAACTTGGGAATTAACTTTGAGTCCCGTATCACTCATCCCCCACTGAGCAAACTTCTGTTGAATAACCACATGGTGCATTCAGCCTTCTAGGTGCTGGCTCCAGAACCAGATGGTTTAAGGCTCAGATACTTACTCCATCACTTATTTCCCAGTGACCTAGGGCAGGTTATTTAACTTCTACATGTTTTAGTTTCTCATCAGTGAAACGGAAATAGTAATAGTACTTACCTTGTGGGATTGTTGGGAGAATTAAATGAGTAATGTGTACGAAGTGCTTAAAATAGTGCTGGTAACATCAGGGCTTCATTAGTAGAGAAAACAAACACTGATCATGCAATCACCAAGAAAATGAATAATTATGTAAACTGTAAACTGAATTATGAAAGAAAGGCACATGCATCTATGAGACCTGGATTAATCCAAAGAAGCCTAATCAACAGTGGTGATATTGGAAGTGACAAATCAAGGTGAGTAAGAGTTTACAATAAGGAAAGGAAAGATTTGAGAGACTGTTACTAGCTGTTCCCCAGTGATTTACTTTCCAAGGCCCAGTGGATGGCAAACATTTTTCTGTAAAGGACAAGGTCATGTGACCATGAAGTCTCTGTCACAACTTCTCAACTCTGTTTTATGCAAAAGGGACCATAGGCAACATGAATCGCCAAGTCCTTCACTGAACTATAAGCATCCCCAGGACATAGACCTTGTTTTAATCACCTGTGTGCCTACAGTCTCTAAGACTTAGATGTTCAATAAATGTTTGTTGAAGAAACAAAAGAGTAAATAAGCAATATAATAAATATCTACTCAGGAGAACACTTTGATCCAAAGATTCTATTAGGTGTCTAGAGGGATCAAGTTATAATAACCTCAACCTACACCAGTTAGTGGATGCCATTACTGATAAATCCACCTTTCAGCAATCATTGAAAGGACTCTGTCTTCACGTTTTGTGGTACTGCAGGTGAGGCTTCAACACGAATTTTCAGAGGGGACACAATTGAGCCCATGACAGAGCTGAATATAACAAAGAAAGCAACTGAGGTTATGGACACACTGTATGTCACAGTCTAGCTTTGATCCCAGGACTGTGGTTAACATCCCATGCTCATCAACATGACAACACATTGGTCCAGCTGGTGGACTTCATCCCTCCATCTTTGACATCTGTACCACATTTAGGAATTTTTTGTTTTTCTGAGAAGGAGCTCTCAGGTCCCAGTTGCTACTCCCCTCTTGCTTTCAAGAAGCCTCTCTGCAGAAGCCAATCTGTCTTAATCTCCCAGAAGGTTCTGCATTAGAGGGTCTTATGGAGTGTGGTGGCTTTTCTGTTATTATTCTCACTTTTGTGGGGGAATCAGCTCCTCTAAGGACTAGATCGTTCACGTAGTTTCTTAACAACATCATTTCTAGAGACCAGCTCTTTGGAGCCTTTGATCAACTCACACTAAAGGTCTCAGAGTTGCCTTAGAGAACCAGGATTTGTATCTTTTTCCTTAGCTACATCAGAGTTGCATGTCTGCTTCTGTCCTTAGTTTTCTCTTCCTAAATCTTGGAGCAGGAAATAGATCCTCCAATTCTTCCTGAGCTAAGAATGAGCTGATGGTACTCCAGGAATATAGGTCAATTTGTTCCATTCTTCTCCATCCCTTTGACCTCTGACCTCATTAAGATCTTCAGCTCTTAGTAACATTCAACTGAGCTCACTGTCTATGGTCTCTTCCCTTCCAACCCACCCTCCACTCAAGATGTCAGATTAATCATTTTACAACTTGAATTTCTTCATGTAATTCCCAAGGTTTATAATAGTATTGAAAGAGATGAGGATTATTACCTCTTCACCATGGCCACAGCTCCTCTGCATTAGCCCCTCTCTCCCCCACCAGCCTAGAGCCCCTTCCTGGCTGTGCTTACTTGCCATCTCTGCCAGTGATGCTTTTGCATACCTCCTCATGAATCTTTAAACTCAGTTTGGCATCATTTCTCAGGGAAGCCTTCCTGGTCCCTCTCATACTGGTTAGATCCTGTCTCTGGCCATAATTCCCAACATCGTGTCTCCCTGACATTTTCATCTTCTTTTCAAGACCATGAACTTCTTCAAAACAGAAGATGTGTGAGCCATTTGCAAAGTCCTAGGGCTCAGGTGAGTCCCTTCAACAAAGTACAGCTTTAGCCAACACTGAACTGAGCTCATGATTCCCAAGACTTCATGCCCACTCAACAAATAGGACAGTAGGTTGCAAACCATCCCACCATATCAGCTGTGTTCAAAACATAATTCACAGGAATTTGGCTATACTCCCAAATTTCTCTCTTCAATCATCATATCTGTTGACTTAAGGGCACAAATGCAAATTAGACCTCAAGAAAAACTCATTCCCCAATCTAAGCATATAAATTAAACTGAAATAATATCTCTAAATTTTGCCAACTATGGAATTATGTTGAAAAATAGAGGAGGATATGTAATCCTCTCTGCCTGCAGTCTGCCTCCATGGACAGCTGTTGTGGATTCTAGAGAAGCACCACATCTCAGACTACCTTTCACCTGGATATCACCTATTTCCTGATCCTTAGCTTGGCCTCACCTGAGAAACAATGGAATTGGTCACTCAAATGCAGCATGGACAAAGATCTTGTTCTCTTCCTCCTTGTGAAACTCTGAACTATAGGAAGAGAAACCTCTGTTTCAGAAAGAAAGTCACTATGAAAAATTGTTTTTGTTGAACATATCCACAATATGATCGTAAAAGAATGAATAGGTATCTTCTGTTTAGCTAATGCAACTCAGTTATTCTGCGGGCTGATATTCTAGCTTTCCCGTGCCACTTGGGAAGTCTACTTTCTCACACAATAAAAATGGAATTTGAAAGTAAAACAGAGAAAGCATTTGCTTCTCAAACACCCTGTACAAATGAGATTTGTTCCTCTGGAAGGAAAAAAAGTCCCCAAACACCTGTAGCAAGCACATTTCCAAAGGAGCTTCTTACTATTGACTGACTGTTTGGGTCCCCTCAAATTCACATGACAAAGTTCTAACACCCAATGCAATGGTATTAGAAAAGGGGGTCTTTGGCACCTTTGGTAACTGCAGTACCTCAGACTGTGACTTATTTGGAAACTGGGTATTGAAAGAGGTAATTGAGTTAAAATTAAGTCAGTAGGGTGCACCCAACCCATTCTGGCTGGTGTTCTTACAAGAGGATATTAAGAGACAGACACTCCCAGAAGGAAGGCCAGATGAAGACATAGAGAGAAAAAAGCCATCAATGAACCAAGGAGAGAGGCCTCTGAAGGAGCCAGTACCACTGACAATTTGGTCTCAGATTTCCAGGTTCTAGAACCTGCATTTATGTTGTTTAGTTCCCCAGTCTGGGGTACTTTGCAATGCAGCCCTAGGAAACAAAGGCAGGCCTGTCGCAAGGAGTTATTTGGCATTTTTGGTCAAGGGTATGTTGCTAAAGTGGAGTGAGCAAGGGGGAGGGAGGAAGGACATGAGGGCTGAGTGGAGTTCCTTGCAGCCATGAGGACCCTGTGGGTGGCTTGCCCCAATTCTGTGTTCACATCCAGCCACAGGAAGATCAACAATTCCTGTTGACAGCATCTAACCCTAAGGGCCTGCTTCTCTCCACTAAGTTGCTTGATGGCTTTGTCTTATACCAAGGGACATGCCTGATACACACTCAGGGAAGCTTTTGTGTGCCAGAGATTTAATGTACTCAGGGATGAACTCATTCAATGAAAAATGGACTTGTGTCAGGAAATGCCCAGATTTACCATCCTTGGGTGGGACAATTTTGAGTCATATTCTATAAGGTTTCTCAGAGTGTTTGAGAGTCATTAAACCTAAATGTCCACAGAGATCATCTATGAATTTATGCATCGGGGCATGCTCTTGATTCTCCCTTTCCTTTCATCCCAATGCCCTATTTGAATTTAAGTCCTTGTCTCAGAATCTGCTCTGAGAATATCCAAACAAAATGTTATTTTATACTTTCTTCCAAATGTTTTTGGAGTATCTTGTCAGGGGATATACCATGATTTGTCATTATTTAAGGATGTTTCTGGCTTCTCTTTGAAAAGGCAGGCAGCTTGATTTGGAGCTTGAAAGATAAGTAGGGATATTAGGGATTTAGGAACATTCCCAGTGATAAGAATGTACCATATGAAGTGGTTCCTTGTAGGTCAAAGCTGGGTACACCTGGGGGAAGTCAGAGTTAGCTTAAGTCTGCTTGAGAAAGTCAGAACTGAGTGGCTGGCAGTGTCACTTCCCCTAATAACCAATGCCTTCCCTTGCCTCTCAAAGGGATATTTAGATTGGATATCTGTAGCTGGTTCAGTCCACACACTCAATGTGTTTAAACATATTTAGTCCTCACAGAAGCCCTGGGAGACAGGTCCTTTTACCCCTATTCCACAGAAGGAAATAACAGGCTTAAAATCACAAGACAGTGAAGTCTTCCAAGTTCAAAACCACGAAATCTGGCTCTAAAGCTCAGAGCTTTTTTTTGCTTAAAAGCTACTTTTGAGATAAATGTTTATCTAGCCCCATTTTACAGGTGAGAAAACTGAGTCTCAGACATTCTGCTAGGCTGTCAAATAAGTGGCAGATCCTGGACTTTCAACCAAGACTTTCTGCTACCTACACCTGCTCTCTTGAATATGGGAAGAAGAATTTCATGCTAAGAAACCTGCTCCAGCTGGGACCCCAGTGTCTTCTCTTTAGAGTCTGGCCTCTCACCTCCTGGCTTTTCTTGTTCTGGCAGCTTCCTCTCCTACTCTCTTCCTGAGCTGCCTGAGGGGGAGGATGTCTTTCTGTGAACCAGCAAATGCCTCTATTTTATGAGACTGCATCAAGTCCCCAAAGAAGCAGATTAATCACAAGAAGTTATTTCCCTTTTAATTAAAAATATTATCTACAGTGGCTCTGGCCCTGCTGATTCTCAAAGCAGACAATACCGGTGAGCATAGCAAGTGAGCAATATTAATTTTCCCCAACTAATTTAAAGATAATATCCCACGCATGTGCCAACGGCTAACAAGTTTGTTTGTGCACCAGGTCGTCTGTTACCTCTGGGCTCTATCTAAATTTTCTCTGTCTTTTTATTGACTTTGGAGGCATCCCCAAGGAAGGAGATGTGCAGAACACATGGTAAGAGATTCAACTAGATACAAGCATCATTTTTAGGAACAACAGTCATCTGGGAAACGGGAGGGAAACAATTTTCAGCTAAAAATCAACAGGCTACATGTTTTATGGAGAAATACTTGAGCTTCCAGATTCAACTCTGATCATATAACCATGAAAATGTTGGATAAATTCTAATCCCCCCCAAAAAATACTTTTATGTTGAGGCCTCCAAATGTAACTACATTTGGAGATAAGGTCTTCAGAGAGATAATTAACTTAAAATGAAGTCAAATAGGTGAGCCTTAATCCAATCCAACAGGTGTCATTATAAAGAGAACATTAGGACAAAAAGAAGCACAGAGGAAAGGCTGTGTGAAGACACAGCATGAAGGCAGCCATCCATAAGCCAAGGAGAAAGGCCTCATAAGAAACTAGACCTACTGAGACTTTGATCTTGGGCTTCTAGCCTCCACAACTGTGAGAAAATAAGTCTGTTTTTAAGCTACCGGTATACAGTATTTTGTTATGGTAGCCCTCACAGACAAATTCACAAGGGCAAACCTCTCTCATTCTCATTCATCAAATCTATGAAATAGAAAGACTGAGATCATTTGTCTCCAGGATCACTGTTTCTTTGGTTTTCTTAGCTGGTATTGCAGAGTGGCCATGTAGCTTCTTCTGGATATCCCCTGACACCTGATCAGAAATAAGAGATAAAGGTTTTGAACACTTGGTAATCTTCAAGGCAGGACCACTTTTGTGAAGGAACATTTATCTCTGTTCTCCATACAGGCTCAGAAGCCCTCCCATCCCCAGGATCCACATCTAAGTGAAACTTTCCCTGACCCCTTCTCATATTTCCCACACCCCCTCTCTTCTGGATGCCCAGGTTCGTAAGGTATCTTTCCTTTGCACCTCATATACCACCACACTTGGCACATTGTATTGACATTGTTTGGCCCCTTTAACAGGTGGTTTGCATAGTGGCCAAAAATAATGGTCGTTCCGTGCCGCAGCCCGCTGCGGCTAGGGTGGTCGTGAGTCAGGGCGGGGGATTGAATAATAATGGAGAGGGTCAATTACTCTTGATGGTAAAAGACAAGTTTATTGCAATGGCTGGAGCCTTTTTATGCAAGCCACAAACAAGGAACAATGAGTGACCTTAAGAGTTACATCTTTGGTACATGACGCATATGCCAAGACTATGTTTCTTCTTGCGCACGGGAACAATCAGATAATCAGCAGTTGGGAGGCAGTCAGGACTCAGAACAGCCTTGAGGCCAGAAACCAGGTTCCTGTCACCACTCCCGCAGTGAGAAACCCTTTCCTTGACCCCTTATGGCCGCTGGGCCCCTACAGTTCCGCATCCCTGTTTTTCACATTGTAACTCTGCACCTTCAACCACCAATACTTAAATGTCTGTCTCCTAACATTTTGAATCTCACCTGGCCTTGTGACTTTCTTTGTCCAGTAGAATACAACAGAAGTGACTCTGTGTCAGGTCCAAGTCTATGCCTCCACAGGCTTACACAGGTCCTCTTGATCTCCTGGACTTCTATTTCTGCTATGAAAAGAAGTTAAACCATCTTGCTGGTAAATGAGGGACCAGATGGAGTAGAGCCCAGATGCCCCAGCCCTCTGGGGCAAGCCCAAGATCAAAGTTTCAGTAGGTCTTGTTTCTTATGAGGCCTCCCTCCTTGGCTTGTGGATGGCTGCCTTCATGCTGTGTCTTCACACAGCCTTTCCTCTGTGCTTCTTTTTGCTCTAATGTTATATTAGACCTAGCCCTCAGGTAGCCAATCTCCACCCTCAAAATTGAGGAAGCACAGACAAGATTGACAAAGCCATCTATTTGACCAAATCAAACCTTTGACTTATGAGTGAGCATGACCAAAACTAGAAGCAAAGCCAAGCAAAGCCCCATATAAATGACCAATTCACAGAATCCTGAACCAAAGGAACAGCTGTTTTTAAGCCACCAAATTTTAAAGTGGTTAGTTACACAACACAAATGGACTGATAAACCACTTTTTTGCCTTTCCTGCCAGAATGTTAGCACCTAGAAAGCAGGAAGTGTGTTTTGGTCACTTGTCTAATGCATGCATGACAGTAGGTGCATGAAGAAAATGTATCAAGTGAGCAAAGGAAGACTCTTTCTTTTCATACCTTCAGCTATTCCTACACAGTTTCTGGTAGATTATAATTCCCAAATTGCATACAACAGTATTCTGTCTTCCACATGTTCTTCTGCAACAACCTTTGCCACACCCCCATCAAAAGGTAAAATCTATTCTTCCAACACCTTGAATCTGAATGAGTCCTATGACTGCTTTGACCAAGAGAATACAGCAGAAATGACACCATGCAAGGTCTGAGCATAGCATTTAACTGGCCAGTCCTATCTCTTGAGAGTCATTGCCATTGAAGAAGAGACACTACCCTGTTCTGATAAACACAAGTCACGTGGAGAAGACCTGGAGAATGAGGGAGAGAAAGGCAATCAAGGAGCTTCAAGGCACCAAGCATGAGAGTTAGACATTATGCTGGAAGTGAATCCTCCAGTGTTAACTTTCCCATCTGGTGCCATGTGGGGCAGAGATGAGCTGCTTAGCCCAGTCTTTCCCAACCACTTGACCCACAAAATCGTAAGACAAATACATGGCTATTTTTAGCCACTAAATTTTGTGGTTGTTTATTATGCAATGATAATGTTTTAGTCTATTCAGTCTGCTTTAGGTAAGAGAATATCATAGACTGGGTGACTTACAAACAACAAAAATGTGTTTCTCACATTTCTAGAGGTTGAAAGCCCAAGATCAAGGCATAGGTAGATTCAGTTCATAGATGGCCACATTCTGGCTCATGGATGGCCATCTTCTCACTGTGAAATCACCATAGTATAAGGTAGGGGTAGGCAAAAGCTTCATGACCTAGTCACTTCTCAAAGACCCCAGCTTCTAATACTAACACATTGGGAATTAGACCTCTATACACAAATCTGAGGGGGATGGAGATATTCAATCCATAGAAAATACATAAACAAAACATGGATAGCATGTAGCAGTAGAACATCTAACTCTAGAATTATTAAATATAGATTAATATCTTGCCCTGCTTTTTAAAACCACATGATGATGGGAAGATCACTCAATTTTCTAATTCTCATTGTTTTGCCTATATGATGGGAATGCATTCATTCATTCAATAAAACTCTATTGAAAGAATGGAGGAAACTGAGTGAATGACCCACAGTCATTCACTTTAGGGGAATTCACGGTCTGTTAGACAAATAAGGCCAAAGGCCAGAAATTCGCAAGGCGGATCTCTCCATTCTATTGCACTACATACAGCAAACTCTGGAATACATGGAAGGAATGGGGAGACTGTTGGGTTCACTCCTAGGGTTGGTAGGGGCAGATGAACTAGAATCTAAACTGGAACCAATAATGCAGGGGGTTAATCAACTGAAGAAGGTAGGATAGGGCAGGAGAGGATATTTAAGAAAAGGGAGCAGCATATGTTTAGAATTCAGAGCTGAGAGGGAACATGGGACCATAAATAAAAAATTACCAGCTAGATTGGGAATAGGTGTGTGATATGTATATTGTTTCAAGCTCATTATGGAAGATTTGGCCACTCTAAGAGAACTTAAAATGAACTTCTCAGGAATGAATTGTGTAGTCAATTTTAGCCTTTAGGGAGGACATGATTTGATGAATGTGCCGTGAAAAGGGGTTATTTGAAACATTCTTAAGAGCAAATAGTTTACAATTCAAAGAAGTGTTCAGGGAAGCAGTGGAAAATATAGTGAACAAGTAAAAAACGTAAACTTTTTTGTTCTGTTTTAGACAGAAAAAGTACAACTCAAATCGTGCTCAGAAGAAAGAATCCGTTTTAGTTAGAAAGTGTAACACCCTGAAACAATTGTCAATGAGAATGAACATTATTTGTCCTTTCAAGCTTTGTGTAATTAGATTAGCTTGTGGGTTGTACCCATTTAATACAGGGACAGAGAATAGGTCAGTGGAGCATTAACAAAATCAGGGGTCAGAAGGATACAATAAGTGCCTAGCTCAAGAAGTATGATGCCCCCAAAAAGGAGATGAACGTCTTCTACAAGGAGGAGACAATTGAGCTCTGGAAAAGCAGAGTCCTCAACCTAAGGCAGGGAAGGGCAGCAGATAGCCATCCATTTCTGTACTTGAAAGCATTGGGTCAGGCAGGTGGGTGAGATTACTAGCATATGATTCAGCAGAGCAAGGCTGGGAAGCTGCCTCGTGCCAGATATAAACCTCTCATGTGGAGAAAATATCAGGGATATGAACATCACGAGTAAATGACCTTAAGGAAATCAGTGTCCTGATCCTGGTTTTGTGGGTTCTCCTGTAGACCACATTCCAAGTTCTAGGAATCTGGGATTCCATTCCCAAATGGTCTCAAGCTTGCTTCCAGGGCCTTTGCAAGCCTCTTGCTTACCTTAGTCAGAGATGACTAAAAAGTGCTTCACACATAATGATGTTTTTATTTAACCTCAGATCCTCAGGGTTAAATCCATCATCTATTCTACCACTGATTAAGGAAAAAAAGTACAGGAAAATTTCCCTAATCTCTGTATACACCAAATATAAACTAGCCTAAGAATAATTCAGGTTTTATGACCCTAAGTATTAAGTAAGGGAAGGTGTTTAGTGTCAAAGAACCAAAGTAAAAAATCATTACATTTCTCCAGAAGGAAGAAGCTTAGAACAAGTACCTTTGTTTAAGTCTGCCTTTTCATGAATGTGTGAGGAGTATAGCAGCAAATATTTGTAAAGTGCATTAGGCACATAGACGCACAGATACTGGTTTACCTTGTACAGAGGGGTAACGGTTATGTCGCCTTCCAAATGTTTAGGTCATCTTTTGATATTAAAGTTGGAAAATTGCAGAAGATGAGGCCATCTCTATAAGTAACACAGTCTCAACAGCCAGGTTCCCCGGGAGACTTAAGGAGCCCCAGAGATGGAGACTTGGAGAAACTGAATGACTGAAATTTGATTGTCCCTGGGAAAACTTAAACTTCACCAAGTGAAAATTCCTGTTTGTGAAATGATTTATCAGAGGAGGAATGTTCATCCCAAAGGCAAGACAGGAAGAAAAGTAGAAATAAGACTGATAAAGCATCTATGACATGCTGGGCATTTAGCACACCCACTCAAGAATTCAGTGAAGGGAGTAATATGATTCCCTTTGAATAGAAAGTAAAAGCTTAGGAAGTTTAAGGCACTAGTCTAAGATCACACATTTAATAGCATAATTGGGAGTTTTAGCACAAATAACACAAAATAAGAGCTGGATATGTCATGTCTCCTTCAGAGAAAAAGACATCTGGATGAGTACATTTGACAATAACAGGAATAAGAATGTTTCAAACTTCATAGCTTGAAGACTTTGGCCATTATTATCATTTCATTCTCATTTCTTAGATTCTATGACTACTCAGCAAATAACAATTTGACTGCTTAGTGAAAACGAGTCAAGCAGACATACTCTCAAAGACCCTCAAAGTCATACCCTTGAATATTGTCTATAACTTTTATCAATGCCTGTGGCTTGGTTATAATCAATGGATGATGGCAAAGATAGTGAATGTTATTCTTGTGATTAAGTCTTGTTATCTAATACTCTGCCTTCGGAAACTGGAAGTAAGAAGATTCACCTGCTGGTCTTGGAGAAGCAAACATCCAAGCTGCGAACTCTGAAGGGACCCTATGGCAGGGATCGGAGGCAGCCTCTAAGAGCTGAGAGTGGCCTCCAGCTGACAGCCGGTGAGAATCGGGCTTTCAGTAAGACAGCCTCAAGGAAATTAATCTGAAACAGATTCTTCCCCAGGAAAGTTTCCAGATGAAAACACAAGCTGGCCCGACATCTTGATTGCAAGCTGATGATACCCTGGGGCAGGGGACTCTTGGCCATCCCAAGACTCCTAACCCACAGAAACTGTAAAATAATAAATATGTGTTGTGTTAAGCTGCTAAGTATTTGGAAAGATATGCTCTCTGTGTACTCAGAACAGCAACTGGCAAGTGTAGAATGTGTGTGTGTGTGTATGGACATGGACATGGACATGTTTTGCACAAAAACACAAACTAAACAAAAGCTTGTACTTAGAGAAGCCCATAAGATGGGAAAAGGTATATAAAAAAAATAAGGTAAACAGAAAGGAGTCGGAATTCGTAATTCTAAGATGCCTTCCATCCTTATATCGTATGCATCTTGGAACAATGATTAAGAGCCTGGATCTGGGTATCAAAAGACCTGATTTCAATTATTTTTCTTCTGTGTGACTTTAGGACAAATATTTAAACTCTGTGACTCCATTTTCTCATCCATAAAGTGAGAATGATAATAGTACTTACCTCATAGAGTTCATAAGTGCATTAAATGAGCACACATCAAAAAAGCACATTGAGTTGACAAGCGTATTAAGTAATACAGGTTAAGTGCTTGGAAGCATGCCTGGCACAAAGTGAATACTATGTAAACAGTTGTTGTTGTGAGTCCACAGCTAAAAATTCAAGGCTTCAACTGTGAACCCAGGAAGTAGGTGATCCCCACATTTCACCTCTATGTTCCAGTGCCTGCAAGAAGGTCCAAGAAGGGATGCAAACCACGACATTATGGGTAGAAAACATGGGTCCTTTGACTTTGCATAAATCCAGACATACCACCACACATCCATCATCATGGAGATCTGTTTTCTAACTTGTCTACTGTGTACCTGCTAACAGCAAATAAAGGCAAAAATAATGTAAGAGTAAAATAATGACGGTTCCCGTGCATAATGGACTGTAATAAATCATTCATCAGCAGAAAAACAAGTGAGTGGTCATGCATTTCAACAAATAAATCATCAGCAATGTTTCTGGAAACTGGAACAAGAAACATCTGCAGGGAATCGAACAAGTCTACCAAGATGGATAAGTTAGGTACACCATTACTCTGAATTAGAGTAGCCTTAATTTTAAGGTGAAGCCCATCTCCTGGCTGACAACTCCTACCTCAGGTGTCAGAGGGTATATATTCAACCTTGTTCTGCTGAAATCAGAGTCCTAAACAGCCTGTTTCCTGCATGTAGGAGAAATTTGTAACTGATATAAAAAAGCAAGCTTCCTGGTATCCAGTTAGAAAACTGGTGTTTCAGAATCTATTTGGATCAAACATGTGCTTCAGACACATTTTGAATGCAAGGTGAAAATCAGAAAGGTGAGTCTGACAAACCAAACGCACAATTGTAATAATGAAACCTCTCACCCTAAGGGAAAATTTTAAGAAATTGCCTATCAGAGAAAGTCGTAAAATCTTGAAGCTGGAAGGGATCTTAGAAATTAATGAGCTCAAGGTTGCTGCGGTTAGATAAAGGTGTTTTTTTCCCAAGATCACAAAGCCAGTGAGAGTCAAAGCTGGGAGCGGGGGCCCAAGTGCTTAACCTCAGCCCAGGCTGAACTGTGGGCCTAGTCCTGTGTATATGAGAGGTAAAGCCTCACAAAAAAAAAAAAAAAGAAAAAGAAAGAAAGAAAGAAAAAAGAAAAGAAAACTGAGGCTCAGAGTGTTAAGTAACTTGCCTGAAGTCAAACTGACTATGAAGGAGATTTATACCTGGAGATTAAGTCTTTCTAATGTTAATATTCTCATTCTTAATATTTTCATTATAATACTTCCATTGTGAGAATGAATAACAATGTTCTCTGCTCAAGACATGTTTTATAGCATACATATAATACATTGTATCTAATATTAAAATTATAAAAATGAGGATGTATGGTCATTATATTTTTCAGTACTGTTTAAATCATAAAATATCTGATTTATGGACATAAAAGCTCATACAAGATGGCATCTACCCAGGCTATTTCACCTTTCTGCAGTGAAAGAGATATGGGAGTGGGCCTAGGATCATGGGATCTGCTGGTTGTGTCACTCACACCAGGTCTGTCCAAAAGGTATCCAGCCATGTAATAAGAAAAATGGAGACATTTATCAGAGAAGATGCATGATACAAGAAACTTTGTACATAGGACAATGATGCCTCTACTCCCTTCAAAGTAGGCACCTTGGGACCTCACACAGTTCTCCCGATTGCCATCAGCTGCCTACCTGTCATGTTTTCCTGAATCTCACTGATGGTCTGAAATCTTTTCCTTTTCAACGATGATTTTAGTTTTTGGAAAAGCCAGACATTGCAGGGTGCCTAATCTGGGCTGAACTAGGGCTGAGTTTCCTGGATGATCTGATGTTTCACAAAAAAACTCTGCATGAGACATGATGCATGAGCAGGCACTTTGCCATGCTGAAGCTGCCAGTTATCAGTTGCCCATAGCTGTGGCATTCTGAATCATCCAAATGGTTTCCACCAGGGAATGTTCAAGGTTAATGTAAAATCTGATGCAGATTTGTTGCTCTATTCAGTCATTTTGAATGCAATGGCCTCATAATACACATGCTCACTCAACGGCATCTACCACCCTCACTGACTAGTACAGTGAAGTCATCATTGTTCACAGATGCCCATTCCAGTCCACTCCCCTTGGCTGCCAGGTTACATAGATATCATGCAAAACGTTCTCATAATATTAACAATGGCTTGACTTTTTCTGGACAGACATTGTAAGCTGGTGGCCTGATAGTGCTGAAATAGTGTGCTAAAGGCATAACTCATGCATCAGCTTAGAGACAACACACTGTGAGGATAGGATGCCAACCTCCTATTTTCAGTACACACATTGAATGAGAGACCTTTAATATGGTTCATGTCCCCATTAGGAACAACGCATGGATCTAGAAAAAAAGAGGTGGAATCAGGAGTGGTTCCCCATATCACCATCCCCAATGACTCACTGAGAGAAGTGGTACTTGATCCACACCTCTTGGAAATGCAGTATTAGCAATCCTCTTCTCCAGGGGTACAAGGATTACAGTGAACTCCAAGCTACTATTGGCTCTTGTGTACTTTGGGTTCCTTGTGTCCAGGGCTCATCTGGAAAAAATGAATCTCCATCTTGCCACGGATAATCAACCCTGATCAGTAGGAAGAGGAGAATTACTCTTCCATGACGTAAGCAAAAGGATCTCTTGTTGACTTTGGCTGACCCACTTGGGCACTTCTTGCTACTCCTTTGACAAATGGTGGCTGAGATTGGAGAAGTGCAGCAATCCTGGTTCAAGAAGGGAATGACCACTGAAGAATAAGGGTTTTGGTCATACACACAAGTAAGCCACCAAGACCAGCAGAGGGGATTATGAAGGTGAGAGGGAGGGATTTAGAATGGATAGTAACAGAGAGAGATGACAGCTGCCACTTCTGGTCCCATAACCAACTGTAGCAAAAGTCTGCAGTTCATCCACTAACCTTCCTATTATAAGTTTTTTCTTGGTTAGAGAGGGCCACCTTTATAAAACCAGAGTGCGATGGTGTTTGGAAGGGGCTGCAGAGAAGGGGGAATGGGGCATTACTAATCAATAGTCATAAAGTTTCAGTTAAACAAGATGAGTAAGTTCTAGAAATCATCTGTATAATGTTTTTCTACCTACAGTTAACAATATTGTACTGTACACTTAAAAGTTTTAAGAGGTAGACCTCAAATTAATGTTCTTACCACAACAAAATAAAATTTATAAAAAAGGATTGTATAATTCACACTTTTAATTAAATATACGTGTAAGCTATAGAATATATTATTCATAGTCTCATACATGAGAATGCTACAACATCTAACCAATCATTTGCACTATAAAATCACTAAAATAAATAGATGATGGCTTATTCCCAATGGACTACTATTTCATGGAACCTAATACAAAATTTAATATCACGTCATTGGTCATTAGGAAAACAATGATAAGCAGACAGCGTTTATGACCTTAAATAGCTCACAGGCCAGGAGAGATGCATGCTACTAGATTATTTCAGTTTACTAAAGAGCTAATTCTGGTTTGAAGCTATTGAGCTGTGGGGAGTTTTAAACTTATTTTCACCCACACCTTTTTTAGTTTTCTATTCCAGTTATGCATGTACAAATTAAAAAGCTAGAAAAATCCAAATGTTAAATGTAAAGTAAACTTTGCTGTCAGACATAATTCAATTACCCATACTTTGTCATCCACTTCGGCTTAATATTTTAGTTGTCACTAACTCACACTTATAGCCCAGTTATTTTCCAAGAGAACTTTCTTTCCAGAATTATTTTTATTAGTCAGCAAAAATCACCCATACCCATTACTGAGATGATTAAAGTTGATAGCTCACCAATGCAAGGTGGAATGGAGATGACCTAGATTCAAGTTCCTCATTTTTTAAAAAAAATTGCCTAGAACAGAAGACTTGGAGCCAGAATGACTAAAAAGTATTCTTATGCCATGTGGGGCATCCCTGTAAAAGGATTATTTTGAATCATAAACAACAGGGTTCTCTGAGCTAACACCACCTTCTAGGTGAGCACATGGGCCCTGCTCAAGTCTGGACCCCCTTTGGTTTTTCCGAGGCAAAAAACTTGCTTCTGATGGTGAGGCATAGGAGCTCTGTTGCTTCCAATTTTCACATTCATGTGACCTCATATGGTTCATAGGGGTTTGTTATTAGACTTCTTCTATGAAATGCAAAGTGAAACCCCTTTGGCAACAGCCATCCTTTTTTGATAAATCAAATAAATAGTTTCCTAGGTTCTTACTTCTCTCAACTTTGTAAATGAAGCACAGTTGCCTGGGGGAGGCATATAACATTATTTATACATTTCCCACTCACTGCAATTTTTCAAAAGGAGGAAATGGGAGAAGGGAGAGGAATGGAGGGAAGGGGACAGAAGGGGAGCATGGGGAGAAGAGAGGAGAGGAGGGGAGGGGAGAGCGGAGGGGAGGAGTTCATGCTGATGTTCATTCATTATGTTTGTGAAGTTCATTATTACGATTAGGACTCTACTATACTTTTAAAGAATTTCCTTTGAAAAATGCTATTTAGAATATTGCAATAACAAATGTTTACAATTCTTTAACTCTTAAATATTATGTACAGATTTGGAGAATTTATAGCAATCTATTAGTTTTTCATTCCAAAGAATGTTCCAGGAAAGCTTGACAAATAAATAAACACTTAAAATTCTAATGAAATATTACATCTTGTAGAAAAACAATTAAAGAAATGTCATTTTTGTCTTTTTTTAAAAGTGTACTTCAAAATGTTAATGTAAAAAGCAATTCATTTCCCCAGCAGCTGAGTTAACTTTCAGGAGAAACAATATGGCAAAGGGGAAATGTCAGATAGTAATTTATTCATTTCTGTATAAACCAAGTGAAAAGTAGATAATAACCAAAACAGCTTAGTTTCAGATTAGTACTTCCTGCAGGATTTAGGAATACAATTTTTTATTTCTCTATCAAGAAGGCAATATAAATTATTCTCCAATAGCCCTGTAGTCCATGGGCAGGTGCAGTCCTCTGAACCAATGGTCTGATAAGTTTCAGAGATCCCAATTCTTCTTCTCATTAAGAAGAATTAATCTAAGTCTACACTTTATACACTCCCCTGCTTCTAGCATCCCCTCAGTTAAGACAAATCTTTCTGATCTTTTCAAAAAAAGAAGATAGGAAAAAGATTTAAAACAAAACAAAGTTGTGCAACTTTTTTATGTAAAGAAGGTAAAGTGGTGGCAAAAATAAATAACATAAAAATTCTCTTTAGCCCTGGCTACCTCATGCACTTCTTGATGTTGTTCTGAAGAAAGAAAGGAAATGGAAGAGAGAATACTGTTTATTGAACAACGATTATGCACTTTGTAATTCATTATCTTATTTAATTCTCTTTAACACCCATTTTGCTTTGTTTTCCCCACCTTAAAGATGAGAGAATTGTTACCTATTGAAGTTAAATAACTTGTCCAGAGACATAAAGCCAAGGGGCATAGATTCAAGATCTAACCAGAGTGTTTCTAATGATAATCTCATGCCACTCTTACTATGCATTGTGGCCTGCCTCATACTTTGAGTTATAATATAGACACTGATGGATTCCCTCAAATCACTCCACTTTCAATGATTAAAGACATCTGAGTTTGAAGTGCAGCTGTAACCCAAGGACATTTCTCAGCCAAGTACAGGTAATTAATTTTTTATCAAATAAAGACATTTTTGTGCCCCTCCTACTCATAAAAAGAATTTCAATTGACATGATGGTCTGAAAATTGCCCAATGTGACTAATCCTGCACAATCGACCAAACAGGAGTCTTGAAAAAAAAAGAAAACTCTGGATGTTCAAATTCCTGTTCTGCCGTGTCACCATGCTGGAAAAAAAAATCTCATCACTTGAACACCTACTATGTGCCAATCACCATTCTAGAGGTGTTTGTATTGTGGAAATAAATGAAGACCATCCAAATGAGAACAAAAAAAAACCTTTCTTCAGAGCATGCTATAGCAAGGGATCGGCCACCATCACTGTCACTTTGTGTTTTGGCAGAGACTCAAAGGCAGGCAGAGAACTAATCTCTCTAGTGAGACAGGGAAGGCTTCAGGTCTGTGCTGATTGGATACCATGGGCACAGGGAAGCCATAGGCAGGGTAACTAGAAGTAAGACAGCTGATGTGATAGGTTGGGGTCCATATTTGGCTTTCTCCTATTGGTTCAGAGTTAGAAACAGGAATAAAAATCAGGAAAACTGTCAGTTATTAATCAAGTCCTGGCAATTTTGGGTGGATTGTTGCGGGGAGTATTGTTTAGCTTGCTGGATTGTTACTAGAGATAGCAATCTGACTTCTCACACATGTGACTTCTAGCACAGCAGCTTCCTGGGCTAGTTATCGTGTAAGGGATTCATTTCCTGGGCAGTTTGCTGCAAGCTATGGGTCTGAGTGAAATTATAGATGGTCTGGTCATTCATTGTCCATTTGTATAGCCAGGCTCTCAACATACATATTCTCATTTCATTCTTACCTCCATTTTGTGAAAAACTAAATAAACCTCAGAAGGGGCCAGGATCTTGTCCATAATGATTCAGTTGGCAAGTTACCGAATAAGAAATTTAACCCAAGTCTGTCACCATATTACATTTTTGTGGAAATAGAAGACTTCAGTTTGCTCTAGTCTCTTAACTCTTGGATTGTTAAGAAACACAAGTTTGGTTACTGATAAGAGTAGTTTCTAGGGCCAGCAGTTCTATGTACCACACACTAACTGCTTCCAAAGAAGCTTCTAGATTTAAAAAAAATGTGCAATGGCCACGGAGTTACTTCTCTTCATTAATATGCACCTGTTCTCTGTCCATCTCTGCTTTCCTCGGTTTAATATGACAAACATTCATTAAGGACTTAATTACTAGGAGACATCAAAATAAATTAGTTCATAATTATAGCCTATGATTATTCTCTACTGTCATATCGTTGTGTATGAGAGAGATATAATTGCAATCTGCAAAGTGCTATGTGAGTGCTGAGCCAAACCATTGCAGGAGCTCATGGTTAAAGCATATCTCCCATGGGAGATCATGAGGTCAGTACCCACGAAAGCTGAGGCACAAGGGTAGTTGTGGCAGCATCCAAGTGGAGAAAAGGCATGTGCTTTTGTTCTAAGCTATAATTCATCAGAGCTATTTACCACCTGTTGCTTAGGTAACTCATTCCCTTCCAAGGCTAAGCTATTTCTTGTGTACTAAGGCATTTTCCTTTCCTGGTATCTGTTTCCAGACCTTCCCTGATATTTCTGCATGGTCTTGTGTCATTTTCAACAGCTGGTGATAGGTGGGTTTTAAAGTAAATCTTTAGAGCCTCAACCCCATCCCTCTTCCTTTTTCCGGGTTTCCCTGCTACAAAAGGTATATAATAAGCTCAAGCATCCTCAGAAAGGGACAAGTATTCAACATCACAACTTACTGCAGGGCTGCCAGAATAAATAGAAACAAAAATCAAAGTTTGCTCAGGCTGCCATTGCACGGTCTCACAGACTGGGTGGCTTTGAAACAACAGAAATCTATTTCGTTGTAGTTCTGGAGGCTGGAAGTGCAAGATTAAGGTGTTGGCAGGGTTGGTTTCTTCTGAGGGCCTCCTCTCCTTGGCTTGCAGATGACCACCTTCTTCCTGTGTTCTCATATTGAAACTAAAAAAGACACCAGCTGCCTGTTACTACCAAACCCAATAAGTGTGACAGCGATTGAATCTTTACGGGAGCTATGTTCATTTGGCCGGCGATCTGAGAAGATGGTGGGTTCGCACCCTAAAAGAATCATCTTACATTTTCTTTCCAGGCCAGACTTTTTATAACAGGGAATAAACAAGGTGCAGTTAGGGGGTTTGAAATTCAGAGAGAATTAGATGAAAGAGACTGCAGCATTCTTGTCCTGGGCAGTGAGTTAGCTGTTCCAGGGATGGGCAGTCATCTATCTCTCCCTGGAACACAATGGCCCAGATGCCTCAGCTTGTCCCCAGGCGGTGAGCCTTAGCAGTGCCCCAGGAGGTCGCCTGTTTTCCCAGGAGCCAGGATGGGCCTTATCTGTAGGATCTGAAACAAAAACTTTAACATATACATTGCTTACTGGGCTTATAACTATTTACCTTAAACTAAAATTTTCCAGCTCTTAAGTCCCCTATCAATATGGTCTTTCTCCTGTGCATGTCTGTGCTCTTCTCCTTTTTGCTCTTCTCCTTTTAAGGACACTAGGGTTCACCCTAGTGACCTCATTTTACCTTAATTTTAATTGTTCTGTCCTTTAATGGACCTATATCAATGTATAGTCACATTTTGAGGTACTGGTGGTCAGGACCTCAACCTAGGAATTTGGGGACAAGTAACACAAGGCTTGGGAGTGGGCTTGGACATTGATGTGGGACTCCTAGAAGCTCCATCCCCACATCTCCAAGTTTGGATCTGCTTGGTGAACTCTGAGTCCTCAGATGGACCGGGAGCTGGAACAGAGAAACCTGGAGGCTTGCTTCTGCCTGCAGGACAATTCATGCCAGGCCTGGACTGGAGCTAAGATCTTACCCAATATAAACATGGCCAAGAAGTGAAAGTGGGAAGCAAAGTGAGTCCACATGACTTTTAAAGCAGGACATCCTGTCCACTAGTCAATGGAAGTTGAATAAATCTCAATTCTGAAAAACCTGATGAGCAAATTTGCCCCTGTGTGGGAAGAGTTGGAGGCCCAAGGTGGCCTAAAGAAAAGGAAAAAACATTGGTAGACATTCCCTCTTCCATGGTCAGAAGCTGAATAATGTGGGAAAGAGGGCAAAACTCACTCTTTTTGCTTCGCTCTTTGGTTCCTGGCCCTGACCCACATTCCCAAAGAGCATCCACATCTTCCTCTGGCCTCCACCTTGACATCCTGGCCTCAGCCCCTCCCAGAGCCTGGCTGTGTTCGCTCCCTGCCCAGCAGGACATTCTCCGTGTGTTTCCCAATTTAGGAGCAAAACATCCTTATCACCTCATCAAGATCCAAGCTCTGTCAGGAAGATGAAAGGTATAGATCAAAACCCCAAGGAATTTGACATTTATATTTTAATAGATTTTTTTTCCTTCTTAAAACACCCACTGGCTGTGACTGAAGTGGAAATGTTTGCTTTTAACTGCAGGCGTGTGCTCCACGGTCTCTGAGGCTATGAGTCCCACCCCGTCCTCAGAAGCGGAGCGTTTGTATCAAACAGAGCTAAGAATGCCGAGAGGAACAAAAGGTCTGAAATGCCGTGAGCCAAGAAAGACTCTTTTAAAACTCTTCAATAACAGAAACTCCAGAGTAAGTTTGATTCGTGGAGGAAGAAGATTTAGAGGACAGGGCCAGTGAATTCTCCAGGAAAGCTTGACAAATAAATAAACATAAAATTCCAACAAAATGTTACATCTTGTAGAAAAGCAATTAAAGAAAGGGCATTTTTGTCTCTTTTTAAAAGTAGACTTCAAAATGTTAATGTAAATGCAATTCTTTTCCCCAGCGACTGAGTTAAATACGACTGAAGGAACTTTCAGGACAAACACTATGGCGAAGGGGAAATGTTGTCAGAGAGTAACTTACTCATTTCCCCATAAACCAAGTGAAAAGTAGACTTTAATCAAAACAGCTTAGCTTCAGATTAGCTCTTCCTGCAGGATTTAGGAATCTAATATTTTCATCCCTCTACCAAGAAGGCGACATAAATTATCCTCCAATAGCCCTGTGGTCCACGGGCAGGTACAGCCATCTGAACCAATGGTCTGGATACATTTCCTAGATCCCTGACTATGCTTTGTTCACAGATGAGTTCTTCAGGGAATTAGATCAAGGTTGATAGGCTGGGGTTTTAATCCAAGCATACATCCATAGGCTACAATTGTGCTGATTCTAGAGTCTAAGTGACATCAGAGGGAACTTCTCCCCCATCGCCCCCTCCACTTTCACCTCCCAGGCTAATATTATTAACATTAGCCAGAGGCGAGGAAGTGATAGGTACCAGCAATAGGCCTGGTAAATGAATTATCTCAAGCTACTTTTTCCTTGTCAGTGAGACAAGCACCCTAGCAATTCATCAGCAGTAAAACTTCAAGTTTTCCCAAATGAGTTGGCATAGTGCCCCCACTAGAGTGCCTTTCAGCCTGTTTTATAAAGAAAAATTAAGGACATTCTGTTTGCAGTTTCTTTCTCCTTTCTTCCCATTAGAAAAATAAGTACTTATTAATTCTAGAGATCAATTAAAATGAAGACAGGAAGCCAATAGTTAGGAAATGGAGAGAATCCAAGGTTAAGAACAAGGTGTGCACTAGACCTGCTTTTTAATCTGGTTGCCTAAGTTAACTAAGGTTATTTGAGGTAAACAGTTAATGATGGAGCTGCTCACTCTCCTCAACTTGAAGATAATTTTTCTCCTTTGCAATTTTCCACCTTTAGTCAGAGCTTCACTCCAATGGGCTTGTTTTCTCTCTTTTTATTAAAATCTAATTGATGAACCAAGTCTTTTGCACCAAACCACCTCCATAGCCCACCTCCCCAATTCCACATAAATAAATAAGCAAATAAATAAATAAATGAATAACAATATGTGAAAACGTATTTAATCAACCAGAAACAAATGTATTTCTAATTAAAGATTATGAATATGGGTCCCACTTTAAAGCAAGCAAACACAAGTCAAGCATTTTTCTTGTTGATTTGTTTTGGGTCATTGTTCTCCTCTGCCTGCCTGTACAACACTGCTAATAGATCATCTTAATGAAAATTCATTTTTTCTCCCATCTGCACTTTTAATGTCAATTTCTCCTAATGTTTCTTGATTTTCCAGCCCCAGCTGCAAACACACCACATTCCATTAGAAAAGTCTCATGAGTCCTGGCAGGTGTGGCTTAGTGGATTGAGCATCAGACTGTGAACCAAAGGGTTGTGGGTTTGGTTCCCAGTCAGGGAACATGCTTGGGTTGTAGGCCAGGTCCCCAGTAGAGGGTGCATGAGAGGCAACCACACACTGATCTTTCTCTCCCTCTCTCCCTCCCTTCCCCTCTCTAAAAATAAATAAATAAAATCTTTAAAAAGCAAAGCAAAGAAAAAGCTCATGAAACTGAGGGGACTAATGACAAGCTCATTTTCTGTCTTGCCTTTGCCAACTGAATTTATCGGGATGACATTGGTTAATAAAATTATATAGTTTCAGGTGTACAATACTATAATAATCATTCATGTATTATATTGTGTGTTCACCACCCCTAGTCAAGTCTCCTTCCATCACTATTTACCCTTCCTTTGCCCTCACCTTCTTTTCCCTTCGGTAATCACCACACCATTGTCTGTGTCTATAAGCTTTTTGTTTGTTGGGGGTTTTTTTTTCACTTAATCTCTTCACCTTTTCACCCGCTTCCCTTCTGACAGCTGTCAGTCTGTTCTCTGTATCTATGATTCGGTTTCCATTTGCTTGTTAGTTTGTTCATATGAGTAAAATCATACGGTACTTTTCTTCCTCTGACTGGCTTATTTCCCTTAGCATAATACTTCCCAGGTCCATCTATGCTTTCGCAAAATATGCAGTTTTAACTTTCAGCATATGTTAGCATAATTGTCTCATTTAATGCCCTTTCCAAAGGCAGAGAGAACCTTCTGAATCAATTCAGAACCAGGTCAAATCAAATAAGCAGTTTATACACAGAAAAAAGTGAGATCTGATAGCAGCACATGTCAAAAGCAATACAGAAAAGAATATTTCATTTGGGAAACCGTTTTTAAAGCACAAAAGTTTTCTTCTATCATCATCAAATGGGAAAATGCAAGAGACAATAATCCTCTGATTCTTCTGCAGCCATATGACACAACTAGGACAAATAAAAGTTTTTAAAATAAGAAAATTACCCAGGTATTGCTTCCTAAATTCATATATGAGTTATAAAGTTATATGCTGGAAAGTCGGTATGGCTCTAAGCAAACCCAAACCTCAGCATTTCTTCACTGAGTATAACTCCAGAGAGTAGAAGTAAGACCAGCAACTTAACAACGTGACTGAAGAAGTGAGACTGGAAAATCAAGGACACACAATCACGTAATGGAAGAGGCAGGGCAGATAGAGTTAGAGCTTACAGAAGACACAGAATTGCAGGGAATTTAAGGAATTCACTCAAGATTAACATGGGCTACAAAAAAAATAAAAATTAGACTGTTGTAATTGGGTCATAACTTGAAGACTTTGGGAGATGCTGAAAAGAGTTTAAGGGAGCACATGATGGGAACTGTGAAAAGCAGTGTTTTAGAAAAAATAAGGGAGTGTATTGGTTGAGGTTCTCCAGAGAAACAGAATAAGATGGATGGGTAGATGGATGAATAGATACATAAATTTATTATAAGGACCTGATTCCCATAATTATGGAGGTTGAGAAGTCCCACAATCCGTGGTCTGTGAGCTAGAGACCCAGGAGAGACAATGGTATAGTTCTTTTTTCCCAGCCACTTTTATTTTTATTGTATTTTTTTCCATTATCATTTGATTCCCTTACACACCGCTCCTTCCTGCAATCGCCACACTGATGTCCATGTCCTTCTCCCTTTTTGGTCCATTCCTCCAGCCCTTAATCTCCTCCCACCAATAGCTTCATCTTGCTCTGTATCTGTGAGTCTGTCTCTATTCTGCCTGTTCAGTTTGATCCTCAGATTCCACATACGAGTTAAATCATATGGTATTTGTCTTTCTCTGACTGGCTTATTTCACTTAGCATAATGTTCTCCAGGTCTATCCATGCTACTGCAAAGGGTAAAATTTTCTTCTTTTTTACAGCCAAGTAGTATCCCATTGTGTAACTATGACATAGTTGTTTTATTCATTCATCTACTGATGGACACTTGGGCTGCTTCAATATCCTCCCAATTATACATAATGCTGCCATGAACATAGGGGTGCTTATGTTCTTTCAAATTAGTGTTTTGGGTTTCCTTCTATATATTCCCAGAAGTGGGATCTCTGGGTCAAAAGGTAGATCCATTTTTAATTTTTAAGTTATCTATATACTGCTTTTCACAGTGGTTGCACCAGTCTGAAATCCCACTAACAGTGAGTGCAAAAGGGTTCCTCTTTCTCCACATCCTCATCAGCACATGTTGTTTGTGGATATATTGATGATAGCCATTCTGACAGGTGTGAGGTTCTATCTCATTGTGGTTTTAATTTGCATTTCTCTGATGATTAGTGACATTGAGCATCTTTTCATATGTCTGTTGGCCATCTATATGTCCTCTTGGAGAAGTGTCTATTCAGGTCCTTTGCCCAGTTTTTAATTGGATTGTTTTTTGGTGTTGAGTTTCGTAGGTTCTTTATAAATTTTGGATATTAACCCCTCATCAGATGTATTGGGGAATATGTTCTCCCATTCTGTGCATTCTCTTTTTATTTTTTATGGTCTCCTTTGTTGTGCAAAACCTTTTTAGTTTGATGTAGTCCAATTTGTTTATTTTTTCTTTTGTTTCCCTTGCTGGGGAGATACATGAGATAAAATGTTGCTATGAGCAGTGAAATCTTGGACAATTGTATAATTCTATTTCAAGTTCAAAGACCTGAGAGTCAGGAAAGCCAATGATGTATGTTCCAGTCCAAGTGAAAGATAAATCTGATGTCCCAGCTTAAGAAGAGTCAGGCAGAGAAAGCGAATCCTTCTTTACTTAACTTTTTCTTCTATTCAGGCCTTCAGTGTGTTGGATGAGACCCGTCTAAGTTGGGGAGAGCTATCTGCTTAGTCTACCAATGTACATGTTTATCTTATCTAGAAATGCCCTCCCAAACACAGGCAGAAAAATGTTTAATCAAATATCTAGACACTCCAAATCCAAGTCAGATTGACACACAGTTAATCATCACAGCGAGTACAGCACATTGGTTCTCCAGTACACCAAGTCATATCTGCTTATAGACTGAAAAGAACTACCTATTAGTCTCTATTCATTCTGTGGTTTGAGAGCCCCAAAGGTAATTATCAATCTAAAAATAATTTCATTCTTGTTTTGCTTCCTAGAATATAGTCTCTACTCCTTCCCATGGTCCATAAAACTTAGGAAATTTGTCTCCTCACCTTCCTCTCTGCACTGCCCACTCTTTTCCCCATGCTACACCACCAACATTGGTCTTGTTCCCACCACAGGACTGTAGCTGTTCTATCAGCCTGGGAAGCTTGTCCCCTTATCTCCACATAGACGATTCCTTCTCATCATCCAGGTGTTCCTTCAAATGTTTCTTCCTCAGATATATCCACCCTGAACACTCCATGTGAAGTCTCCCTGTCCATCACTCTTTGTCTGGTAGTAATTCTCTGCACTGAGCTTAATGTTATCTGGTAGGTTCTTCTTTATTTGTGTATTGATTCTTTCTTCACATAAAAACACACTTACACTGCAGCCCTCTAGAGCAGAAAATATGCACCAATGCCTGGTACATAACAGAATCTTCATGAATGTTGCTGAATGAGTGAATGCTTTAGAGGCAAATGAACACCTGAACAGGTACAGCACAATCACAAACTGGTTGGAAGGAAACATCTTCCTTAAGTGTTTGTGCACATTCTGATATAATAGAGAAAGATGAAAAAAATTCCTCCCTCTCCAGTATTTTCCTACAACTCCTCGCTTTTATTATGCACCCTCTCCCCTAAAGTGTCAATGTGTCTGATAAATTTAAATCATTAATACTATAAAAAGTTTTACATATGAATTAGCTGTGTTCCCAAACTTTTGACATGTGCTATTTTATTACCAGCTGTTTCTAAGTATTATAATTTTTATTATTTTCTTTATTATCCATAATTATTTAGTGGTATGATATTTATTTTATACAATTTTGGGACTTTAAAACTATATTTATGTTATTGATTTCTAATTTTACTGTTAGAACTTAGTATATATAATATTGAGATTTAATTAGTGGCCTAATACATTGTTCATTTTAGTTAGGATAGGACATGTTTGCTGTGGTAACAAATTAACCTGACATCTTATTGATTTAACAGAACAGAAATTTATTTCATATTCAGATCAACACTCTCCTGCATGTGAGACCTGAGGAATCCAGGCTTTCTCTACCTCATGGCTCTGCCATTAACGAATGGCCTTATTGACCATTCCAGTTTTTCAAATCTATGTAAATTTTGACTCTGAATTATATATATAAATATACATATATAATAATTAAAGCTGACTTATTCATTTTTTCTGTGTAATTTCAAAGAGCAAAATGCGGGTCAAGAAATGAAAGATAATAGCAGGGCGAGGGAACGGGTTTTGGCTCAATAGAAGAAAGAATTTTTCTTTATAAATTTTAAAGTGATATTAAAATGACATTAAAGTAATTTTTAAAGCAATGCAAATATCCAAACTGTCCTATCGTCCTATCAATACTGTTTTCATTTTTATATATTCCAGCCCCTCCAGTGACACTTTTTAAATCACTAGACCACTAGCAGAGCTTGTGTTGCCAACCAGCTCTACAGGGTAATGTCTCCATTTTGGACTCAAGCCAAACTTCCAGGGTTGTTCTCCCTTTGCTGAGATCATGTCTAGGATAACTCTGTCTATTGTAGAAAACCTTTTCTCTATCCTTCATCATGCCTTCTTCCGAATTGCTCAGTTTCCCAGCACTCTAATTCCCACAAGTGTCCCAGGTAGCATTTGATTTCTCCTGTTGAATTCAACCGGCCACAAGTTCTGATCCACCCTGGACAGTACATTTTGATGATCAGCTAGGCTCTCCCTCCTGCTCTTGTGGTGGTCATTGTTGCCGTTTAAGTCTTGACTTCCGTCTGCTTTCCATTCCAGTGGCAATTCTGAGATAGAAAATTCTGTGAGAAAAGTCTGTTAATATACTTTACATACTTTGTGGAAGGGTGAGTATTCCTTCTTGTGTATTCCAATTTTCTTCAGATCACTGGAGACTGTAAAACACTGTTTATTGATCACTTGATATTATTCCTCCCAGCCATTTTCCAGCTTTTGATGTGATATGGAAGTCATAAAGTTGTATAACTTGATTTATAATAGATTTAGAAAAATTACATGATAAAAGATATAAATATCAGTATGATTAAATCATTCATTTAACCATTTATTGAGTCTGCTGTGTTCCAGTGCTGGTAGTGGGAATTCAAGGACAAATAAGATACAATATTAAATGGCTCACTATCTATAAGGGAAGTCACATAAACAGCCACTGATATTTAAAATGTGTAAGTTCAATAATAGATGTGTGCACCAGATGCTATAAGAACCAAGACAAAGACATCTAATCCAGAAGGGAACTTGTGAACAAGATGGATCTTAAAGGTGGCTTTGTTAGCAGCCCGTTCGAGAAAGAAGAAAGAGCATGAGCAAAGACAGAGATGAGAACTAGTGTAATAGAGGTAGGAACTACCCAGCATCAGATAGTATGGAGGAAGGAGCAATGGAAAATGATGCTGGGTATGTTGGACACTTCTACATTATTGGGATCTTCAGTGATATGCTAAGGATCTTGGACTTCAACCGACAAGGGCTGTGGAGCCAATAAAAAGAATCAAGCAGAAAACTAACCTAGGCAAGAAGGGGGCATTTAAACTAACCCTTCCCCATTCATCTCCTTACTGCATGTGTGTGTAACATTGCTTTTTAGAAATCACTTCTTCAGGGCCCCTCTGTGTTAAGTTTCACCTGCTGATATTCATCAGCCAAATCAGAAAGAACTTTCACTCTGAGAGAAGAAGCAACCAGTGCCACTCGACTATGAACGATCCTGTCTGGAGCATCCTTCTTAGACTGGTCAGACCAGATCACCTGGCCAGAGCAAGAGCAATGCCCCTGTCCAACATACTGTTTATGGTGAACCTAGCTCAGGATTTGGTGTAAGTCAGATATACTCATAGTAAAGGCAGGCACTTACCTATTTGCCAAATTTCTACAACTGAGTCTCTTGTTCATTTATTCCGTGAGCATTTGCTAAGCCCCAAAGGTGCCTGGGAAAACCAAAGTGAATAAAAGAATGTTCATCATTGTCAGATTCTCTGGGAGCAGACCTTGAGAGAGGATTCCCAGACCTGTGATTTTTTAAAAAGCGCCCCAAGAGCAACCAGTAGGGGAGTAGAAGAAACAGAGAGGAGAAAGAGATGAAGTCAAGCGAGATGTATGTATTCCAGGCAAAATCCCCCACAGAGGACGGGCCCCAACCTGATCCTGCAGAACTCTGGTGCTTAAGTGAAATTCACAGCCAATTCCCATTTAGAACAAGGGAGCTGGTCTTTCACATGCAAGTCAGTCATTCACAAAGCTCTCCCCAAGGGGCCAGGTACCCTCAGGGACAACAGGATCGCTCTGCAGCAAACAAACAAGTTCCAACGACCTAAGGTCTCAGGTGCAAGTTCCTAGAAGCAATAACACACAGCAGCAGAGGCTGAGATACGGAGAAGGGGTAAAAGGATTTGAGTGTCTCTGGGCAGAACAGCAACAGGGGCCTCTGGCACCATCACGACACTAAGTCCAGTGGGGAAGACAGACGTGATCAGACAGATGCAGTCATGAGTTTCAGATACTCTGGATAAAATGAGTTTACTACATCATGCAGACAAAGACTGAAATAACCAGCTTTCCCCAGGCATTTGAGGAAACGCTTCATTATGGCAGAGGTATGGCTTTGTTCTGTGTCACTGTGTTTTATTTTTCCAAGTTTCTGCCCTATGAAACTTGATCATTTTATTGACTACTTCTTCTAGTTCATAATCAGTCATGCTACAGAGGAACTCTAGGAATTTGGGTGATCTGTGATCAGTGTGACTAGTACACATTCATTAACTGTCTCCTTTCTTCACTTGGTAGATAGAGTCTCCTTTCACCAAAAACAGATAGGTGCTACAAATAACGACTGACCATAAACATTCAAACTCATCTACAAGGCTACTTTGAATAGTGCTACTGCACATGAAGATTTCAAAACTCGCAGTAGGGCCAGGGCCTCCTCTCTTTGTTTCATGTTCATCAATGCCAGATTCAATTTGCAGGATTATAACTGAAGTCCTTATTGACCCTCATCTCTTTCTGGGCCGCTTTCAACCTGGTTTAAAGTTTCCTACGATCAGTATATAGCACATGGCTAAAGATAAAATGCATGTTTACACATTTAATATGAACATCACAATAATGATATTTTTCCCAAGGAATTGATTCTGCCTTAAATATAACCAGACAAGATTAAGTAACTCTGCCCAAAATAGTACCTAATTTAATTGTGCATCTTTAGACTTAAAAATTGTCCTTGAAGGACTTAAAATTGTATTTTAATTTGATTCACCATGTATTCTCAGAACACAGAGTGATGCAGTCTTGTAGAATGTCTAGAAAACTTGAGTGAGAAATTTAGACTAAATTTGTTACAATAAAGATTTAATATATCTTTGTAAAATATTACTTATCACATGCTGACTTCCCACTGACCAAAATAAACATTGGTTGTGCCCTTATCTTTATTCCCACAAACACCCAGAAATGTTTTGGAGCAATTTATAAGCTGTCTTAAGAGGGCTGACAAAATTGCAAACATTCAATGTAAGAATAAAAAAAGTTTGCAAACAAAAGCTGGGTCTAAGTAAAGATACTAAGAGCAAACACAAAAAACATTTTACAATGGCTTACAAAACCATTGTGGTTAAAGTAACAAAAAACATATTAGTTTATTCAAGTTATTATTCTTTAGGAAAAGATGAACTGATTTTGGAGAAAACAGACAGTGCAAAAGCAATAAAAGTGATCTCTATAATATGGAAGAAAAAAGTTAAAATCTGATTATTTGTATAACTTTTATCACACAAGCATAACATGGCTTACACAAAATTGAAAAAAAAAAACATATTCTGTTAAAGTTGGTTCTGAGTAAAGATTAGCTGATGACCCCCAAACTCTCCTCGTCTTAAAAAGACATGGACATTTTTTTAACGGCCGAAATAGGCAGTTTTGTGGAATCCTAAGAAGGTGGCACAAACCACCCTGAGGAATGCTGAGCTGAGCTATAAGAGGGATCCAAAAAGAAAAGGAGAAATAGGGTGTTGGAAGCAAATATTGCCATCTTAGCATGAGTGATTGAAATCTTCGGTGCACTTCCATGCTTCTCCCATGCCTCCCTGGGTCTGTGAGGGGTTAATAAATCAGGTTTTCATAAACATTCACAACATGACAGGTGTTATCGTAAGTAAAGTTTGTTTCACAACAAACTTTTACTTACTATACTTTTACTTTTACTTACTATATATATATATACTATATATACTTTTACTATATATACTTTTACTTTTACTTACTATAAAGTTTGTTGTGAAACAAACTTTATGAAGCCTTTGGAGAATCTACTCCATGTGTAAAACCTACCATGAATGAACCACAGACTTAGCTTTAATCTTTCTAGCATGCAACACAAAAATAGCAAACTTCTCTGTTACAAGATTTGAAATATCCATAAAACAAAAATAAGCCAATGGCTAGGGAGAATTGCAATGTTCCTTGACACTAAAATCTTACAGAAATTTCTGGTTAAGGAAATAGAGAAAAAGAAATCTTGTGATATAATGAATATGGTGATTCTAAACACTGCTAAGATTTCAGAAAGATATTTGTTATATCAAAATACTCTGAATAAATATTACAACAAAATCTAATTCAGTAGAAAAAGTACCTTCCCAGGCAAGGTCTTGGACAAGGTTCTCTGCAAGGTTCTATTACATAGAATGACCCAGGTATATATTTAAGAATACCCAGAAAAGGGTGGGCTGGTGTCTCTCAGACGATCCTCCTAGAAAACCGTTCCAGTCAGTTAACCTTTGCGTACACTTGGAGCAGAGATCACATTGGTGTGGCTTCTCTGGGTGAGATGACTGGAGTTCAGTTCCTCTGTGTTTTCTGTAGCACACTGAACTGTGTGCCTGAAACACCAGCAAGCCAAGGGCAGGGACACGAGCTTTTGTCGGAACCGAGGAGACAAGCTAGACCAAGTGCCAGAATGAGAGGCTGTCCCATTTCCACCGATAACTGGAGAGAGGCAGCCAGATGAGGAAGAACTGCCTGGGGGTGGATTCATTCAGAAGATTCTTTCTAATTTGCTCATTAAGAATATATGCTGAGCTGAGTAAGGACCCCAAGTTCCACTCTGACTGCATTGCTGAAAAAAGGACATAGCTAAGTAGATACCCACCTAGACAAAAAGCAAAGCTTTAAAAAACACTTCAGAAGATGGAGGCTGAAGGAGACTAGACTTCGGGTGGTAAGCACGCAGTGCAAAATACAGACGATGCACTCAGGAATCGCGCACTTGAAAGTTATGTAATGTTATTAACCAATGTCACCCCAGCAGATTTAACATAAATAAGTAAGTACAAATGAAAGCCCTTTAGAAAGCGCCATCCAAGTATTTAGGCTATTTTACTTTCTAAAGGACAGTCCAAGATAAACTGTTTAGAAGATGTAAATATCAGTAATTCCGTAAGGTAATTTATTGAAGGGAATTACAATGTATAAACAATTTAGAGTGTCCTTCCTGGAATTTCACACTAATTTACATTCCCGCCTTCAGGGTATGACAGTGTGTACCTAATCCACACCTTCGGCAGCATTGGAGGATAATTGTGCCGTATCTTCCAAAGATGAAATGGACTTTTCTGTTTACCCAATGATCTGTGACACCTTACAAATACACATGCACACAGGCAACAACATGAACGACCTGGAATGTCTGCTTCAGTGAACCAGCTGGAACCAGCTTTAATGTCTGTCCATAGAAGACTGATTAGTTTATTCATACAGTGGGATTATGCGCCATTATCAGAGGACATAAGTCTATATGGACTAATATGGAGATATTTATTAAGCAACTAAGGGAGATGCACAAGTGGAAACAGTGTCACTACTGTGCAGTGTGTGTGCATATGTGAGTGTGTGTGTTGAAAAACTATTGTAGCAAACTATTCCGAGAGAAAGAGAGAGAGAATGTTAAATTGCCAACTTGACTCAGACAGCTCACCTAGGCTCCCACCACCCCAGTCTGGGTTCTTGCCTCCACTCGGAGGGGCAGACAGGTTGGGCTTCGGTTCCCAGACTAATCACATGCAGCTAGTAAATGGCACTGGCAACAGGTAGAATGCAAACCCCAGGTGCGCTCTTTCCTCTCACACATTGTTTCCTACAGTCATTGCTGTGTCTTAGGGTTTGCTCCTTTCAATGACCGTAAAACCAAATATCCTAAGGTGCAAACCCAGGGATCGTCATTTCAAAGAAGCACATCTTGTGAGACCTCGTTTGTTTCCATTAATGCCTCAGTTCAAATTTATGACCACACCCTGGGCAGGCACAACTGTTCAATAACACTGCCCTCCCATTGCATGGATGGTCCGGGCTTTGATCTTAGCATCCCCCTGCTGCCCTTCTGTATCGTCACCAACTCACCATCTCTCACAGTTATCACCCAGAAGTTCACACAAACACCCAATGAGCTTGTTTATTCACATGGGGCTTATACTCAATCACTTGCTGATATCAAGCTTGGCCATTTTATTGATTTATTTATTATTAGAGAGAGGGGAAAGAAGGGAAAGAGAGAGGGCGAGAAACATAGAATCCACCAGTTACCTCTCACACACCCCCAACTGGAGACTGATCTGCAATCCAGGCCTGTGCCCTGACTGGGAATCGAACCAATGACCTTTCAGTCTGTAGGCCAGTGCTCAATCCACTGAGCCATACAAGCCAGGGCTTACTCTTGTCTGTTTTTTAGAACAACCTAATGAAGTTATTCACTTACCACATAATACTTGTATCTGTATAGAGATTATGTATCAAAATCACTGGGTACGGTGAAAATCAGAAAGAATCCTGAGTGCTGTGGATGAGTACCCTAGCATAGGGTAAGGCAGTTGGCTAACTTTAAGAGCCATGTTTTACAAGATAATGACAACTCTTAGAATTACACTTGGTATAGTGAGTTACACTATGAGAGGAAAGAGGGAAACAGATCTGACTGAAGGATGAACAAATTCATGTAGGGCACCTGGGTTGATTTGCTTTTTTTTTTCAAAAGCTGAAGATCTAAAGTTTTGTTATTGATGAACACTGAAGAGCAAAACCCTTTTCACTGTGTTACTGAAGTCTTTCTGATATACGCCATCAGTATTGTCCCCAAAACAAAGTTATAGTCTGATTACTTTAAATGTAAAATTTTTTTTGTAAATTTCACAACTAAAGCTTTTATTTTGATTGGTAGATGCCTTAGTCAGTTGGACTGCAATAAAAATGCCATAAACTTAATGGCTTATAGACAACAGACATTTATTTCACACAGTCCTGAAGGCCAAAAGTCCAAGATCATGATCAGGTTCTGGTTAGAACCCTCTTCGAGGTTACAAACTGCCGTCTTCTCTCTGCATCTTCACATGATGGAAAGAAGGCAAGGGAGTCCTCAGGGTCCTTTTTACCTTTTTATAAGGACACTAATCCCATTCATGAGGGGTCCACCTTCATGACCTAATTATCAGACCGATAAGAATGCCATCACATTGGGGGTTAGAATTTCAGCATGTGAATTTCGTGGGGGACAAAACATTAAGTCCATTGCAGTAGGATATGTTGTTGGGTAGTAATTATGATTACATGTGCCCAAAGACAATTATATATTTATTGTTCATCCATGGATCTCTTAATTCACCAAGGACATTGCATGTACATGATGCTATGTTCCCATCAATATTTATATTCCTACTATCACCGCCCACATAACTTTTCTTTTAATTGTATTTTCCATAGCATTTATAAAAGTGTCAGATTTGTCACCTTTGATAGAATAAAATTCCCAAAGTTTTACGTTGATTTACTAAATGAACAATTGAACAATAATTGGGAGAATCTTATTTGATTTTTGTTTTATTTGACAGATCAGATGATATCATTTAACTACTTGTTTACAAAGATCTTTTTCTCCTAATGGAGTCAACTCATTAACAGCTATGCTATTGTGTGGGGAAGTGAGTACATACATAATAAAATAAAATAAAAAAGGAGTGAAATAAATTTAGAACAGTACTCAATTGACCCAAATAAAAAACCATGTTGCACACCGTCTGCAGTGGCAAGTGCTAATGCATCATGTCTAGGCCGAGTCTGCAGTCGGTGACACCCTTGCCACCTTGGTGGATAGTTAAAAGTCACAACTATTTTGAGCAGGTTTCACAATCCTCATCAGCCTACCAGAGAAGTGAGTATCTACTGCTTGATTTCTCATCAATTATGCACTTTTACTTCCTGAGCTCACTGGGGGTAAAAAACATTTCTTGCAAAACAAACGCACAAAAAAGAAGTTACTAAACAATAAAATAAGTAGGGTTGAAGATTTACACCACAAAATGAATGACAAAGTCACTGTAGCAAGGGCATCAAGCTGCTCACTAGATGCTTCTGGCAGCGCTACTCAGTCTCCACAGCCTGGTGGTGTCACAGTAACACACAGCCTGTAATTTCCTGTGTTCCCCACGGGCTCTGCTGATGGCAGACCAAGTGACTAACACGAGAGTCAGCAAGAGAAACTTTTCTCCCATCTCCGCTGGAAAGCAGAGTAAATTAGCTGTCCGTACCAGCATTCCCCCAAACACTTCATTTCAGCAGCAAGTGCCCTGCATGCTGTCCTCGGGAGGGTTATTTTGTGAATGGAAAGGATCAGGAGAAGAGAAACAGGTTACCACTGGCTGACATTCAAGTGTAACCACGTGTTAAGGAGAGAACTCTGTCCACTGCAAGCAGTGTTACACATCATGGCAGGAAATGGAATTTTTCACATAAACCCTGCATGATTGTGTGGAGGGTCACAGAGTGACTGATATATTGACACGTGACCTTTATTTAGGACCAAGGATCCTCCTTTAAAAGGCAGGTAACAATGAGAACATGATTCTTTAGTCTTTTCACAGAAGCCGCTAACCTGATACAATGATGGGTTAGCTTCTTAAAGATGAAGTTAATGCATTAGCTTGGAGACAATACCCTATAAAGATATGGCATATACCTTAAATCAGCAGTGTGTAGTGCTGTGTTCTTCAGTCAGTGGAATACAGTGGCCCAGAGGTGCAAGGAGTGGTAGTATTTACCAGTACCCAGTGACCAGCTAGGAATTAATGCCTCCTCTCCTTGCAAATCTTGGCTCTGTAAGTGTACAGTTTCTTGCCCCAAAGGTGTAAGGCTTTCACAGGGTACACAGCAAACATTCCACCCAACCTAAAGTCTCTTGTCATCTTGGTCTCCAAATGCCTGTATATCACAGGAAAAGAAAGAACTTCCCTGCTCGCATGGGTAATGGACCCTGACCATCCTAAGGAGGCAAGGCCCCTGGTACATAGAGAAATAAGGGGCAAAAATATTACATGAACCACTGATATCCCATGCCCAGTTTTATTCTAATTGGGCAAATGGACCAACCAGGACTGAAAACTCAGCAAGAGCATGGAAGGAATGAATAATCGTAAATTAATAATACCATCTATCACAGCAAGTTAAGCCGAAATATCATTTTGATTTTCTCTGGATTGCAGAAAATTTCCTCCAGGTTCTACTCTGGACTTTTAATTACTTTCCATTATCATTAATAGTTGCTTTACCAGAAGCATTCATTTTCTACTTATCCTCTTATAATCCTAGGACAATGCCCGATAACACTGCCCAGGCTCAACAGAGCATTAAAGAAGGAGATTAGAGTGCTGCACAGATTATTGTTTTTCACAGAATTACTTTCAAGACAAATTGAAGTTCATTGCCTGAAATGTATTCTTACGTTTTTCAGAGAGGGGACAAATGGGTGTCAGCCGTTACAAAGTACATGACAATGACATAATTGAAAGAAATCAAACCGATTTTTATACGCCAGAGTCCATGCTGTCTTTGAATGAGCTTTAGGTGTGCGTCAAGGTCCAAACACGATTCCTCACCACAGAGTACAACTGACAAAATGAAGATTCATGTATTTCAATGGAGTGGCTAATTCTCATTCTTAATATTTTTCAAACTCAAATGCCAAGACTGCCTTGAAATCAAGGGAATTGATATCTGTCCAATAGTGGTTTCACCCCAGAACCCATACATGTCCAACATTCATTATTACAATATTAAATGGGGTTTTGGGGGGAAATGTAGTAGGACTGATGAAGAAATAGGTCATAGAAAAGAGCAAGTGTCTTTTCACAAGAGAGGCTGAACAAATCTTGGTATGCTGGGTTAGTCCTGCCTGGAATACACTCTTTGACAGCTTGAGGCCCACCAATGGTGGTGGATGCTTCTCCTTAGAACAAATCGGACTCTCTCAGTCCTACCAGTGTTGGATTGGAGGAGAATTGATTGTGGGTGGTAAAGGAAAAAGAAGAATCAAGAATTTCTCTCAGGTTTTTGGCGCAATCTACTAAATGAATATGAATGATGTCATATGTTCAGGCAAAGGGGTCTAGGAAAGAAAGAAATTATAAATCCCTTTATAAGTCATCACAAATGTACTATCCTACTTCTTATTCTATTGAGAGCTAGAAATTTTGCTTCTTCGGGTTTTGACAATGGACAGTTCGAAAGGGAAGCACTTGTCTTTCCCTTCTGCAATTCTCTGGATGAGTCTGTCCATCGGAAAAACCCCAGGCAATGACTCTGAGGCTCATTTTCTCCCTTCTCTGCATCATCAGCATTTCTCAGACTGTTTTGGTGTTTTTTTGTTCATTGTCCTTTGAAGAAATTTTACTGATATTGTCGTCTCACTCAATTTCAACTAAATCCCCAAGCCGAACTGGTTTTATAAATTTGAAGTGGTGTTTCAAAGGCCAGACCTGCTGATGAAAAACAAAAGAAAAAATAAGTATTTTTGTCACACAAGAGAAGGTATATGAATAGAGGTGACATATTTATGCAGAAATGGTCTTGTTTATGACCAAGAAAGGTAATTAGAAGATGATCACAGCATCTAACTTTTATCTTCAAATATCTATTCTATTTCTTGCCCTTCAATCACTTATCTTTTTCCCTTTTCATCTTAAAAGTTGCTCTTCCATACAGAATATAGTCAATAAGATTGTAATAACTACATATGGTGTCAGATGGGTACTGGACTTTTCAGGGTAATCATTTGACAAAGTATAAGTGTATAATTACTAGGTTGTATACTCAAAATGAATATAATAGTGTATATCAACCATAAATGGAAAATAATTTTGTTTTTAAAAAAGTTGCCCTTCAAAAAATGGGATTGTCCCTTCCTTGACAATCTCTTCAAAGACTATGGTCAAGGAAACTAACTTCTTCTTGAGGATAAAATTAAGCCAGAAGATGTGACCTAATTTTTTCTTGTTACTATCTTAAACAAAGGGCTATTCAGAGTAGAGGCCAGAAGCAAGATAAAACAAGTAAGTACTATAATCTGACCATGAGATATTATTAAAATTGGTCTTAAGAGATTTCACTCTTCCCAGAAACTGGCAGCCCTTCACATTCTTCTAAGAATTGGCGGCCTTTCAAGATAAGGAAGGGAGAGAAGAAGACAAACATCCCAGTATTCTAGTAAAGCAACAGAAGGCTAATATGGTTCATAAAGTCCTTTCATACACATTAACTCATTTAAACTTAACAACAACCCTGTGAGGAAGGTGTTAAAAAGAGTTAGGGGAGATTGCACACAGAGAAGTCACACACATTGTGGTGGGTGGGCAAGATTAAGACCCAGATCTCTCAATATCTAAAGACTACTCTTGTCACTGTCTCAGGAGGAGACATGAATGAGATACAGAGGTAGTTCCACAAAAAAAATTAAAGATAGAGTTATCATTTAACCAGTAATTCCACTTTCAGGTATATACTCAAAAGAGTTGAAAGCAGATCTCAAAGAGGCATTTGTACATTGAAATTTATAGCAGCATTATCCATAAGAGCTAAAAAAGTGAAAGCCACCCAAGTGTTCAGCAACAGATGACATACATGTGTGTGTATGGCATATGTTATATGAGGTCTGTCCAGAAGCTATCCCACCATGTAATATGAAAATTAGAGACTGAAGAAGATACAAAAAACATTGCACATAGGATAATGATGCCTCAGTCCCCTTCGAAGTAGACACATTGGTACCTCACACAGTTCTCCCAATTGCTATTAGCTGCCCCGTCATATTTCCCTGAATCTCATTGATGTTCTGAAATCTCTTCCCTTTCAAAGGTGATTCTAGTTCTGGGAAAAGCCAAAAGTTTCAGGCTCTGGGCTGAAGGGCTGCTGAGTCACCTGGGAAAAATTCTATGAGACGTGATGCATGACCGGGTGCATTGTTGTGATGAAGCTGCCAATCACCAGTTGCCCATAGCTGCAGCCTTCCGAATCATCTCAATAATGAGTTTCTGTGGAGGAATGTTCAAGCTTAACAAAAAATTTGATGCAGATTCACTGTTCTACTCGGTCATTTTGAATGTGACAGCCACACAGTACACATGCTCACTCAACAGAGTCTACCACCTCCACTGACTAGCACAGTGGAGCTGTCATTGTTGGCGCATGCATATTCCACTCCACTCTCCTTGGCTTCCAGGTTATATCAATGTCACACAAACCTTTCTCATTATGTTAACAATGGCTGGACTTTTTCCAGACGGACCTCATGTGTACCATATATAAGGCTGAAATTCTGATACAGGCTATAATATGCATCAGCCTTGAGGACATTGCTAAGTAAAGAGCCTGTCACAGGAAGACAAACACTGTATGATTTCATTTTTATGAAGTACTTAGGGTAGTCAAAATCACAGAAATAGAAAGTAGAAGTGTAGTTACCAAGGGCTGAGGAGGGGGGGAATGGAGATATTATTTAATGGATACAGAGTTTCTGTTTTGCAAGATGAAAAGAACCCTAGTGATGAAGTGTAATGATGGTAGCACAACAATGTGAATATAGTTGATGCGAACTGTACAATTAAAAGCAGTCTGAAAAAAGACTAAAGTTTGCAGACCTGAAGGTTGTCATGAAGAGCTGACGTGACTTTCCCAGTTAAAGCATTCAAAATGATTCTTCCTGGTTGTTCATAAAATACTCATGGAGGCCTTGGGACAGCTCTGAAGATGCAAACAAGAGATGCTTTCAAAGAGCTCACAGCCCAGTGGGTAAACCCAGGAATCACAGTGGGATGAGGACAAAAACAGCAGTTGTGCAAAGTACAAATCAAACAGGAGAGAAAAGATGGCTCTGATTTGGAGATGAGGGATGCCGGTCAAAAAAGTCCTTGTGGAAGAGCGCAACAGCTGGAGCAGGTCTGCAATGAAACTCGGGTTTTGCCAAGAGGAGTCAGTGACGGGCAGTCCAGGCAGAGAGAAGAGTCAGTGCTAAAGATGGGAACACCAAAGGTCACTTTTGGCTGCATGCCACATGGAGAGAAGTCTGGTGTGGCACAGACCCAGGTAATCCACCTGGGGTGTTGACTGTGCATTGTAGGGTGAGCCACTTGAGCTTTCTGAAATGTCCTCTTTCCATTCGTAAAACGAGGGCAATAATTCCTACGTTGCAAGGATATTCTGATAATTAAATGTGCTTAGGATGCTTATAGTTTGGCACAAATGCTGCCCTATGGGAAAGGCCCATCCATTTATAGCTATTATAATCTGTATATTTCTCAGAAAATAGAAACCAGACACAAGCCTCTTGGCTGAGCCTCACATAGCCATTGAGCATTAGGACCACAGCTGAAATGACCTGTCAAAGCTGATCTCCCAACTTTTCAGGTGACAGGTTTGTGAAAGCCACAGAAGGACAGCAAGGTGTGACCTTAGGGACTTTCACTCTCCCAGGAGACTTCTTCAGAGCCACAAATCAACTCTCTTCACTCCAGCCTTGGAAACCTTACCTGTAGGAGCCTGGAGGCTATTTTTCTTTCCCCTAGCCAGTTTTCCCCTGGATACTGCAATAAATCACTAATTCCAATTGGTACAGGGCCAAGGTCAGATGACCTTTCACACAGCAGGGGGCACTGGCCTGGAAAGGAATGTGCATCTTTGAGAGAAACTCTTAGGCATGACAAAGGAAGTGAACTAAAAAAATAAAAATAAATAATAAGCTCTCCAGAGTCCAGGTTTCTCCCTGAGGATGGAAATTTCTCCCAAATATTTGCAAACTCAGCCTCGTCTTAATCTGTGTTTTGCGATCTTCCTTACCCCAGCTCCACTTTCTCCCTTTTATGTCACCCTTTTGAAATAACTACCAGTTTCTCATACACTTACATCTATTGCACCACTCCACATGTTCATGCTCAAGAATCCCTTGGCATGGAAAACAGCCTACCCCCTTCAGCGAACTAACTTCTATGTATCCTTCCAAAAAATGTCCAGCTCAAGTGTCATCTCCCTTCCAAGAAGTTTTCTTGGACACTCCCTTCCACTCAGTTTCTGATGCCCCATCTCTGAACTACATGTTCACTCAACAAACAATTAGTGATCAGTCATCAATTGACAAAGTCTACATTCTCGTGGTGTTATAGGCATGTAGACTGTTAAATAATATCACACTGTTTACATTCATTTATTTATGTGTCTTTCCCCCTTGCAGGAATGTTCCTGAATGGCAGGGACCACGCTCCATTCATATCCATTTCCTCAACACCTACCATAATGCATTCCATACATTTTTAACAGCTAAGTAAAGGATGAACAGATGACAGGACAGGAGAGAGGGAATGAGCACAGGAAGGAGGGTCAAAGGAAGGAGAGAAAAAGAGGATGACTTTTGAATCTCTTTCCTCCCTCCCATCACCAACCACCATGGTGGGCAGATCCAGTCTTCCAGCCAGTTTCTTCTCATCTCAGTGACACATCTCTTGCTTATTGGAAGCTTTCTCAAACCTATGATTTCCTCTAAATGAGCACCTCTTTAGATTCCTTTTGATATGATATCACAGAAAGAGCATGTGTTTTGGCCTCCTCCAGACATCTGTGTGATCCCTCTCTGCTACTTAAAATCTCCCTGATGTGAGGAAAGTTATTTCACATCTCAGACTCATTTTCCTCATCTGTGGAAACAGTATTTATTACACCCGCCTTGAAGGTAAGAGGAAAAGGACATGAGGAATGTGAGTTGTGGGGCCTTTTATTAGGGCCTAAAGCAGTCAACCGGGGACCGCTCAGCCATTGGAGTTATTACAAGATTTTCCTCAGTTTCATTCACTTTTTGAAAGCCCGAGGAAGTTTTATAAGTAAACATTGTAAAAATGTCTACTTCTGTTTCTTTCCCTCACACACCCTAGTGCACTCATAAAATTAGACCTCCACTTAGCTCAACGAATGGCTCCCTAGCTTAAATATTTCCTGCTGAATGGATCTTTGAAAAGTGCTTGGGAAAAATATTTACATTAAATATGCCAATAAAACAAATACATACCTACTGCATAACAGGAGAAAATTCAGACTAGTGAGAAAAACATCAAGTTCACAATGACTAAATAGGCATCGCGCGTCCACTTGTTGCGAGAGGACAGATAACCAGCAGTGAACTCTGGCTGAGCAGAGTTTCGAACTTGCCTTCACCTTTGCTCCCTGGCCTTGAGAAAGTTACTCAATTTCTCTAGGCCTCAGTTTCCTCATCCATAAAATAGATTCAACAATATTTTTATAAGGAAGGTAAGGTGAGAATTACAGAAATTCACACCCAACCCATGACTAACTCCTGAGAACAGCAATTTTCAACTTATTTCATCTCAGGGCACACATAAACTATTACTAAAGTTCTGCAGCACACCAAAAAAAGATAATAGATTTTTTTGGCCAATCTGACAAAAAAAATAGCTGTAATTTTGATTCATTCACACTGGGTGGCTACTGTTTTGTCAGCTGTTGTCATTTTTTCTTTAATTTAACAATCTAAGGGAAAAGAGGTCAGTGACCCTGACTCAATACGTAGTCAGGTATTGCATTTTGTGCAAATTCCTGAGACACACCCATGTCAAATCACTGCCCTAGGACAGAGTAAATGCCAATATATTGTAGCTTTTTATTTTTCTTTAAAATGATAAAATTTTCTCTCATCCTAAGGTAGGTCAGTTTAAACACTAATAAGATGCCATTTATACCTACTTTATTAAAATTTATTAAAGTGACAATATCTACTGCTGGCAGTGTAGTTGGGAAACTTGACTATTTATACTTTTGCAGGGGGCACCAAGAAAATGACTTAAACGTTTAAAAAAATAGGTTGAGAATTATACGGAGATTTCAGAAAATATTTGCACTCTTTCACACAGAACCCTTATTTATCCTAAGGCAGAGGTTTCCAGCTTCCCTGAGAGACTCTGCAGCTACCTCTCGGAGGTAGAAGGACACGTAGACTTTACTTTTGCTTATTACACATATTAAGTCTGTGAGATATTTTGAGGGGAAAAGATTTCTCTTCCAAAATTAAAAATGTATCCTGCAGAAATATATTCAAAGGCAATAATCCAATAGAAAAAGGTTATACATATAATTTTGTTGAAGCAATAACTTTCATATAATTGAAAAAACATCATTTGACTCAATACCCATTACAGTGTAAAAATTTTAAATTATTTTCAAAGATGATATACAAATAGCCACTAAGCACATGAAAAGATGCTCAGCATCACTGACTGTCAGGGACACACAAATCAAACCACAATGAGATACTCCCTCACCCCTATGTGGATGGCTACTATCAAAACACCAGAAAACAAGAGCTGGTGAAGACTTTTAAAGGCATTGTTCACTTGATAAAATGGCTTGCAATTTTTAGAAATAATCACCATGAAGACTGTATTCCAACACAATACTGAAAATAGATGGAAGAGGAGGAATGGAAGGAAAGTTAACATTTTGGCATTTATCACTGATTACATGGCAGACAGGCAGCTGAACACTTGTGTAGAATATGGGAGAGCCTGTGGTGCCCATTATGTGAAAGAACCAGAATCCAATACGCTGTAAATCCATCTTCATTACAACTTTAACCAAACGTTTTGTGTTCACGGTCAGGGACTGTAAGAGAACTTAGAGAAAACACCTTGATTTTTCTGAGATGGAGAGCTGAATTGTTTTCTTTCTTTCATCTGTTTCTTTTTGGGTTCTTTAATATTGGTTTTGTAATAAAAGAAAATTACACCCTACTCTGAGAAGAAATTTGTAATGAAATGCCATAATTTTCAAGTTTAAAGAAAACAACCGAAGGGCTTTTCAATTTTCAAAAAAAAAAAGCCTCATAAACAGATGACTGAAAATAAACCATTTGATATTAAAAAAAAATTGTGGTTGATGTTATTTAAATCACTAGAAGTACACCAATTCCAAGTCCCCAAATAGAAACTGAGAATTGCATCAGCCTCCCATCATCCACCTATCCTCCTCCAATCAATTCGACTCAGAGACAAAGTGATCTTCTTAAGATCTTCTTAAAACAAAAATCAGATTGTTCCACTGCTCTGAGGAAAATTTCCAGAGGCACTCGCTGTCTGTCTCTCTCTGTCTCTCTGTCTCTCTGTCTCTCTGTCCCTCTCTCTCCCCCCGCCCCTTGGCTTCTTTTTCCACCTTACCTTGGATTTCCCATGTTTTAACTTCTTTCTTCTCTCCCAGGATACCACTTGCATTCATCTGAGATTCTTTGCACTTCTCTTCCATTGCCTTGAATGTTTTTCCTCCTCATATTTTCTCTGAACTGGGTTCTTCTTAACTCTCAGATCTCACCTACAAGTAATCATTGCACTGTTGAACTCTTATGATGCACCAGGCCCTGTATTTGGTGCTAGCTAGTGGTCAGCAATTTACAAGACCGGCCCTAGCACTCAACGAGCTCAGGACCTGGTGGACAGCCAGGAAGTACACAGACAAGTACCATCTCTGTAACACACACATATGCAATGGGTCCTGAGCAAACAGAAAGTGGGGGAGGGGAGGTGGAGCTACAGAACCCAGTCTCACGGGATCACAGAAAAAATCCAGAAGTATTAATGTCTAAGCTGAAAGATGAACAAGAGTCAGCTAGAGAAATGGTAGGCAGATAGGAACCAAGAAAAAGTTATGTCTCAATTGGAAACAACAAGTGGTTTGCTCTGGTCCCTAGAGCCTGGTGGATCCATCCAGAACTCTGCATCCACAGGTAGAGGAACTCTCAGTCACCTTATTTAAGAGGCAGGAATTTGGGCATCTCAACCAAGGGTGCTATAGACACACAAGGGTCAATTACCAAAAAGCAATTACATACTGCTTTTCTCATAGCTCTATAATCACATAATGCCAACCTCACTCTCTTTTTTCCAGGCTTCCCAGGAATGTGGTGGTGGATCCTAAAGCCTCTAATTAGGATCCTGACAGGCTATCTAATCCTTCTAGACTAATTGAGACTCACCCAGTCCGATCACCCAACCTGCCTCAGGGATGAGGAAGCCCAGAAGCCCCACTGGGATTCAGTGTTATGATGAACACATGGGACCCCAAGGGGCAAGAGGATGAAGGTATGATCTTGAACTTTGAAAGTCCTTACATCACACCTCAGTCAAGTGCAGTTTCTGAGATATGCGCTAAGGGAGATTATATGGAGAAGAGCCGAATGTGTTTGGTTTTTGTGTTCTCACTCTTATTGGCTAACACTAAAATGTGGGGTAAATGAGGGTGAAGTGGAAAGCAAAAAAACCCACATGCCTAATAATAGCCCCCAGGAAGAGTCTGAGGTACCAAGAAACCTGGCCTCTATCCTGCTTTCTTAGCTCAGACTGCTATAACAAAATACTGTAGACTGGTGGCGTAAGCAACAGACATTTGTTTACCCTACTTCTGGAGGCTGGGAAGTCCAGAATCAAGGTGCTAACATGGCCAGATTCTGCTGAAAGCCCTCTCCTAGCTGGTAAACAGCTGTCTTCTTGCTTTATCCTCACATGACAGAGAGAAGGAAAGCAAGCTCTCTGGTCTTCTAGGGGCAGGAATCCCAGCATGAGGACCCCACCCTCATGACCTCGTTTAAATCTGAGTACCTCTCCAAAGCCTTATTTCTAAATACATCACACTGGGGGGTTAGGGCTTCAATAATGAAGTTTAAGGAGGCACAATTTAGTCCATAGCACCTGTTAACTCTGACTCCCTGAGGAGTTCTCTGTTTTCTTCCCTTTTCTCTGTTTTTTTATTCTTCTGCTAAATAAGCAATGCCAACAAAAAGAACTATTATTTATAATTATAAAACACTTATTGTGTTCCAGATACTGTCTTAGAAGATCAACATGTATTAAGTCATTGAATCCTTGAACAACCCACACCCAGGTATTATTGTTTTCTCAGTTTTGCAAATCATAAAACTGAGACACGGAGAGGTTAATAAACCTGCACAAGGTCCACAAAATAACCTTGCCAGGAAAAGATTCATTGAGATGGAAAGAACAACTAAGTATAAGAGACCCAGACTGAAATGAGGAAAGCGTTGCTGGCAGGAAAGACAGTGAGTAGCGGTATGGCCATAAGGAGTCCGGGGGGTCTGGAGGAGAGTGAGGGTGAGCTGACCAGTCCAGACCTCACCTCCTCCAACACTGCGCCCTTTCCCAGTGTCTAGCATGGGCTCAGCACAGTGTGTAAGTGATTGGGTCAACAGTGGGAGATCCATACTCTTCAGTGTCCGTGCGCCTTCAGGAGGCCCAGGTTTCTGTGTCCTCAAACCTGTTGTTAAAATGGGTAAGAAGAAAGGTCAGTTTGAAGCTACCACCAAAGGAAGCTATGTGCTTTTTCATTCAACTTTTCAGGGGGTGAAGCCACATTTGTGGGGAGAAAATGTGATGGCCTCAGTCCTAGCAACTGTTGCCATTTTCTGAAATGAGGTAATTGACCAAGGAGTGTTTTTTGAACACTGCTCTAATCAGGGGTCTTGCAGGGAAGCCCCTGAAATTATGGCTACTGGAGGTAAAACATCTAGATTCAGAGACATCATTGTGAAGATTCACACTAAGAGGGAGAATTAGAGAAATAATAGAAGCTAATTTCTATTTTCCTATTTCCGAGTGAATAAGGCATATAATTAAGTCAAGTCACCTTCATCCACTCACACAGAGGCCGAGCACATGTGTGCATGCATACCTACCTACACACACACATGCTCCTTCATTGTCTATAGGCACAGCCACTCACACCAGAAGAGCAACGACACAAAAATAATTGGTTCCACATGAACAGAATCACACTTCCTTCTATCCCTCGCTTACCACCCTTTTGTGACCCTGGCCAGTTGCCTTATTAGAAACCCACTTGTTGTGACTGCATGGTGGTGATTTAGACAGAAAACGCAGATTCCAGTCCCAGCTACATCACAAGAAACTGTGTAAGCTTACCATGGTTCTCAATTTCCTCACCATCCACCTGCAGTGACAATATGGAAAGGGGCGGTGTTTTCGGTACTGCAGCTAGTGTTACATTAAGGATGTAGTTTTTCAGTGAAGAGCCTAACAGCTCACGTAAATGAAAACAACATATCTCCTTACTGTAGAACTGCCTAGACTGAAACACCTGCCCCCTGGGGAAATGTCCTTCTTGCTGGCACATTTGTTTAGCTGGACAATCAGCCCCAGTGTTGCAAGCATATGTTGGCAATATAGTCTTTCCTATAAGTCAGCAGGGCAACTGCTTGGCTAGTTGCCTGCTGAGCAGCCTGGCACCAAGGAATAGACAAGAGTCACACAAGGTAACCATGCTATTTACTGAGCTTTTATCGAATGCAGGTTCACTCAAAGTAGAACATCAACATGCATTAATATCCTACTCACACAATCTGAGAGAAATATCACACACACACACACACAGAGCAATCAATGGGGAATAATGAACCCAAGTCCCAGAATCTCAGTCTGCAGGTCCAGGAGACAGCACAGTGGGCAAAGGAGCCATCAGCCTCTTGCAAAAAAGAATCTTGAGAACCAGGTGGGTGGTGTAGCAGAAAAAATCCTTAGTCCAGCAGGGCAGAGCCTCTGGCAGCCAACGCCAAGGGAGATCAGCACGGTGTGGAACAGCACTCTGGTGTATGTAGATCAGCTGTCTCAGCAGTGGTCTGGAAACTGCCTCAGTTATACCTTGAGAGTGTTACACCCTTGAAAGTGGTACACTCCACTCTTCTGGGTCTCTTGATAAGTGTCTTGGCACTCCTGATACCATGTGGGGAATTTCCCCAGGGGCCTATCTATGGGTGGTCCCACTCTGCAGACACTGCTGTTCTGGTCACATGTGCAGATATCTTAGGTGAGTCTCCTTACCAGATGTGTCTAGACTGATGTATGTAGTTTCCTTCTTGAACCAGTGTCATGGCTGACTGGCAGCCATCTCGGTTGACATGAGTGACTCCACTTTGTTTTATATACTTTATGCTCTCTTGACTGGACCAATGCCATTTTATTGGTCCTGCTCTCCACACCCAGCATATTTTACAGAAGCATCTGGCAAAACTGGCAGATCCCTAGATCTGAGATGCTGATGAAGATCAAGATCTGTGCCAGAGAATCACAGAGTCAGAGAGCGATAAACAGAAGCAGAGATACATACAGAAACAGAAAGGAAGATTAAAAAGATAGAAACCAAAAGACAGAAAGAGATAGTAGCAAAGGGAGTCGCCAAAAAGAATCATAGAGAGAGACAGAGATTCAGAGATAAGACAAACAAAAAAAAAAAAGAGGAATTCCAGAGACAGGACCACTGAGAGAAAGAAGGGGAAAACAAGTTATTTTTATAATCTTTTCAGATTATCACCATTACCAAGATTATCACCCTCTCAGGTACATTAGGTGGAGGTGGGGGCTGTTCCCTCCCACCTCTCTCTCCCTATCTCCTTCAATGCTCTGCTCGTACACAAAAGGCAAAGTTATCTGAGTCCTGGATGCTATTAAATACTCTCTTGCCTTCATTTACAATGTGCTAGAACATGGTGTTCCTCAGGAGACTTCATGTAGGAGAGAGTCCCTCATGGCCAAGAATAGCAGGGGCTGCCAGCCATCCTCCCGAAACCATGGAAGAGCCAAGAGTGAGAGCGTGTTCGCACTTCAACCACATGGGTTTGCAATTCCAGTTTAATGGGCTCAATAGTGCTGACACCAAACAAATCCCTCCCTGTCCCAGAAACAGCCTTGCTTCCAGGATGAGCTCCTAAGAAAGAATCTGCTTAAAATATGAAACCCATCACCAGGTAGGAATCCACCTACTGCAGATGTGTGTTGGCTCATGTGTTCCCTTGAAGGAGTCTATGAGCTCTTCACCCATCTCTGCTTTTCTGGACTACAGGGGCTAGGAGTTTGAGTCCATTTTATTTCCCTTCCTTACAACACATGGCCAACAAATGAGGTTCCCATACAGGGCTTCCATGCACCCCAGGAGGAGCTGAATCACCCCACGACCACCCAGGGTAAAATGAAAAGGCCATGAAAATTGACAGCTGGACAGCTGGGATAACCTCCTGATTCTACGCATTTGTTACCTGAAGGATCTCAATTTCATCATTTTTAAAAATATGGGCAACGACACTTCTTGCTTACCTCTCATGAGGGTCAAATGAGCTCAACCATGGAAAGGTTTTGGTGAGTGGTAAGAACTAAATCCCTTACCCTCATTTTAGGTGGTCTATAGTGCCATTAATGCAGAGGCTAATGAAAATGAATTCACCTTTCACGTCTGTGGAGAACAGTGCCTGGCTAGCAGGTACTTAATCCATATTTATTGAATACAGGCGTGTTCTTGGTCCCTTCCCTCAACTCGCTCTCTCTCTTTACCATGTTCATTACTATACCTACCTGACTTCTGGATGTACAACTTTGTCTTCCATTTTAAGCCAGACTGTTAGTCCTTCACCTGAAGGACAGATGAGTGTCTTTCCTTTCTCACGATCTTCAAGCTCCACTGGACATGGACAGTACTTACTGCTGACCTCACCGACACCACTACCTCTAGAACTCAGGGGGGTTTGTGGGGAGGGTTGGAGGACATTTGACTAGAGTACCAGAGATTTCGATGGAAACACTCTGACTCTGGAATGTTAGAGGGATGGGAGGAGAAGGAGTTAGAGGGCTGGCCCCACAGAAATAGTGATAGTATTGAAGTCATCTGATCAATCTTTCATTCTACCTAATAGTGTCCCTTTCAGTCCATTTAAACTTTCACCTGGGGCTAGAGGTCCATCCATCATATGCTCTCAAGAGGTCAGCAGTGTTCCCCCTGTGAGGATGAAGAGGCCTTCTGAATATCTGGAAAATTCCTAAGGATAAACAGCATTGCTTGTTGGTTCCCGAGCACGTCCTTCGGCATAGCCTGCTAATAAGAGCTTCAAAATTCAGACTACGTCTAAGTCCAAATTTCCAAGCCTTCACTGTTAATCCTTTTTTAATTGACGTGAAATGTATTTCCAATTATTAATGGAAAGTGTGCAATCTGGAGTCTAATTAAACGCTCTAATCACATTTCTACTATTAAAATGCTTTTAGGTTTTTGTTGTTGCTGTTGCTTTTCTAATGAGCTGTTTACTCTGCTGATAACTGCAGTGTGGACAAAGGAGAGATTCAAAAACAACCCCAAACACTCAAAAAGAAATGGCTTTGCTATTGATAAAAATAATAACCTCATGTGCAGCAGGGGGTGGTAAGAAAGCCTAAATTTATTGCTGCTGTGTCGAATGCACAAATGTCACTTCCTTAAAGAGGGAAAATTGGTTTTTAAGCCTGGTTTGGCAGCCAGAATCTCTGGCTGTCTGCATAATATTGGATTTTTCAAGCTTTCTATGATGCCCCAGGGTGGGGTGTTTTGCATGCAAATTGCAAATTATATAATGCTAAAGATGTTATATAAGGAAAAAAATGAAGACTTGGTTCTCATTCTTTTAATTTTATTTTTTTAGTCGCCAGCCTTTCTGGTCCTTTGAATTCAGCTAACGTTTACTTAGCATGTACAGTGTCAGGTGTTTTTAGGTCATTTAAAACTTGTGACAATGATTTGAAAGAGGTTGAATTATTCCATTTTTTTTTTTTTTGGATAAAGAAACTGGGGCTCTGAGAGTTGAAATGAGTCAGCCATCCCATAAGGAAGAGGTTTGGCTCAATGCTCTACTCTAAAGCTCCTCAAACTCCTGGAGGGCTTGTTAAAACACAGATTGCTGGGCCTCACCTCAGAGTGTATGATTCAGGAAATCTGGGCTGGTACCCAGGAATGTATATTCCCAACATGTTCCCAAGTGGTCCTGATGCTGAAGGTCAGGGGACCCCACTGTGAAAAACACTCTCTTCAACATGCTGCTTCTCTCTTCCTCAGACTCCTTGACCTTACAGCTAGAAGGGGTTCCAAGGGATCATTCAATTGATGTCTCCCCTTTAGATAGGTAGAATGTTAATTGCATCTTTTATAGAGGATTCATCAGAGAATTGTTGGGGTCAGGAGAAGGAATGTCCCGTCAAGAGTCAGCCAGGCAGTAAGTACCAGGTTACTAACATTTATCATTAGGTTGACGTTTACCAGGTAGGAAACCTGTAAAGTGTGGGCTCATCTGATGAGCTGATTTGTCACACTAACCACTGCCTGGTTAGCCAAACCCCAATTGGAAGTCAGTTAGCCGGTTAGAGCAAGTCCTTTCCTCATGCCAGAATCAAAGCCTACCACCCATGACTGGGGGGCATGGGGAGTAGGTCAGGCAAGGGGTGGGAGGCAAAAGGAGTCTTTTAGACTAGGCCTGGGCCTCAGCATCACCAAGGCCTTTGTCTATTCTAGGAGGAGCTATTTAGGTAACTCACACAGGCCCGACAGGAGAACATCTGGCTGAAGAAAAATGTTTATCATTTTATCTTAAACTTGTATATCCCTCATAATACACTATGAACTCTCATTTTAGTAATTTAGTATGTAATTGTCTTCCTTGTACTCTTACACCTATGAAATGCTTACTGTTTAAAAAGCTTAAACATTCCTATATAAATATCTAAAATAAGATACAATTTTTGTAGTCCTATTTATCACATTTCTTCACTTTTTTCAATTTAAAGGAAGCTTCAAAGGAGTGAATTGGGTCTCTCTCTCTCTCAACCCTGAAAGAGTCTAACTTTGGTACTGAGGCTATAGAGTAACCACACTTCACAAAGCAGAATCTATCAACATCCAAAAGCCCAGAGGGTTCCAGCCCAACCTCTGCAGGCAGCCCCAGCTTCCCTGGGGAGGGAGGAACATGGAGCTATAATTGTCTGGCTATGAGACCAGGGAAATCTCCATCTACAGAACCTCTAACTAGTCTCCCCACCCAGCCCTCATTCTCTTGTACCATCGTCATTGCTGTAAAATCCAGATCTAAGCATTTCATTCCCCTGTGGCACCTTCCATGGGGAAACAGGTATAGGACAAAGCCCATGACCCTGAGCAAAGTGCATGGCTGAGGCCAGGTTTCTCTTCTGATTGTTGTTGATTGACAGCACTGGATTTACTTGCAAGCCATTTTAAGGTTTTTATGAAAAGAATTAGTGTATCAAAGTCACAATCAAAGAAAAAAGACACCCCCATTTAGGATTCCGCATCCATTGTTTGGATATGATTGCAGTGAAGAAGGGGGAAGTTCAATCGCTACAGTAATTCAAGTGCATTTTTCTTCGCCTTAGTTTTAAATCAAGTCTCAGTACTTCTTCCCCTATGTGCATTGAATTTGACCTTGGGCCTTGAAATGCCAGCACATCTGATAATGCTGACCCTACACACATGAATGATCCAGAAAAGAGAGGGGTACAGGCATTTATCAGAAAACACAGCTTGGGTGGTGCAGGACTGAGATCCACCCCCAAGTCCCTCTCATTTCAGCCTGTAATCTTGATTGCCATACTATCTGTCTACACGAGGTGGGGCAGGGGACAATTATGGAAGGTGTCTCCAAAAACCAGAACCTGGGCCAAGGCCCCTACCACCCACAATATGTCCAGTGTGCTGAACTCACTGTGTGAGTCTGGTCAATCCTTCATCCAGTTCGAGCCTGAAACTCACACCCTTTTTTTTTTCCTTCCAGCTTTGACATTTCAATGGAATAAAAACTATTCATTTTTTTCCATCCTTACAGAGTTGACCATTGAGATAGAAAAAAAATGTATTTTTAATTCTTGTAGATCTAAAATACAGCTTAAATGTTCTAATTTTGTTTGGCTTTTCTGTCTCTCTTTTGTTCTAGGCCAGTATCTTTATCTGCCCTTTCTTATTTTGCCTTCCTTCATTCTTGTCCCTTCTTCTCTCCATTCTCCCTCCTTTGCATTGTGTGGTGGGCCAGCACCTTCCACTCTCACTGTCCCTGAGGTTGCTAAGTGGACAAAACTACTTGGGCAAACATCACAAATACAGTGAGTGACCTAGGACAAGCCAGACACATTTTTAGGCCACTTGTTCTTATATATAAATTGGGAAGTATGGGCCAATTGATCTTTTAGATTATTTTCTTTGTATAATAATTCAGCATATTCTTTCCCTACCCCAGAAGATACAATTGTTGATAGTACCCCTGGGCTCCTGCCCACCTTTCCTAATGGCACTTTCCCTTTTGTCCTTCATATGGCTCTGTAGGACATATGAGGTTTCCCAGGGTGGCTGAGTGCCCCCACTCTACCTGGGATGAAGGCTTGGACACTTCTTGGCAAGTTAGCAAACTAGTTAAATGGTGCCAACAGTGACTGATGGGCAAGTTCTGATTCAGCAACCAGAAGAGCTTAAGGGCACTTCAGTAGTTCGCAGACGAAGGACTCGAGAGCAATGAGCAATATGAATCTATTAATGACAAACCATGTCATGGAAAATGAATGAGCCTTGGGATGAGCTTTACAAATGAGGGCATAAAAGGGACAGTGTGGCTTTGATGTTGTGGACCTGAGGGACACTTCTGACCGAGACTGGTGAAATCATGGGCCTGGCAGGCAGCAGCTTAAAGGAGAATGCAGTTAAAGATGAGGCACAGCTGTGCAAAGAATAAAATCAACCATAAGTTCAGAAGCACTGCATGCTGAAACCTTACTGCTTTCATATTGAATAGTTTTGGTGACCACGTTGCCTATCCTCACAGTCTTGGTGAGTTCTTCGTTTGACAACAACTCTATCTCTATTAATGATGAAAAGCGTACACAGCGGTCATTCTGATTCAGTGTGGGTACGATACGAAATGTGGAGCCTCCTCTGATCACAATATGAACTCTTCTTTGTCTGGCCCTTGCTTGCTCCTTAGGCTTCATCTCCACACAGAGCCAATATTAAGGTGATATACATTGGTTCAGTTTTAACAGTTGACAGAAAATTTAAATGCCCTGTAATATTTGCTAAATAGTCATGGACTACTCTCCCACAGTGTACCCACTGCTTGCCTCATTCCCCTTAAGGCCCCCATTGTTTCCCAAAATGCATTAACTAGAGTGATTTCCGAGATCTTCTGAGCATCTCCTGAACCTGCACTATGCCTGCCTTTGGTTGGTTTGTTTCAGTTGGCTGGGGTTTGTGGCAGGCAGAGATGGGCTACCCAGATCCTTCCTTAGTGAAGGATTTATTGTTCCACTAGAAGGAATCCAGCCAGCAGATGCTATCCAGGCTTTGTTTTGGCTACAGAAAGCCAGGGTCTTGCTCTTTCATGTCAAATAAATAAACAAGATGGAGTTTAAGGCCCTGGCCATTTCAGCTCAAGGGGACTTTTCTGATAAGTGATATTTTCTCAAGACCTCCCTGTGGGATTGGCCAAAATGTTGTTGGACCTGGACCTTGGTGCAACATTTCCCCCTGCCCAAACTTGCTTCCTACCTCTTCCTGCCAACACCTAATAAACCTTTGGCACATCTAACTCTGTCTCAGCATCTTCTTCCTGAGCACCCACACTGCCACAATGTAGGTTTTGCAGGTTGTTAAATATTTTTACTACCAGCTCTGTTTATATAAACTGAGTTGCTTTTAGATACCAATGCACCTCATAGTCTCTCATGCTTCTAAACCTGGGCATTTGCTGTTCCTTCATCCTGATACATCTGCCATGCCATCACTTTTCACTGGATCACTCTACTTACTGCTTCAGAACCCACCCTCATAGGTGTTAGTCCTAGGATCTAGTCCTAGGCTCTAGTCCTGGGACGCCTCTCATGGCTGTAGTGGAGTTCTATTGCTCTGTGACACACTACCAAAAACTTAGTAGGTTAAAACAGCACAAAATGACTATCTCGGAGTTTCTCATGGGCATGGGTTCACTAGATACTCCACTCAAAATCTCACAAGGCTAAAATCAAGGTGTTGACCATAGTTGCAATCTCATCCAAGGCTTAGGTCTCCCTTCTAAGTTTACTCAAGTTTTTGGCAGAAATCAGCTCTTTGTAGTTGGACAACTGATGTCCCCATTACCTTATTTGCTTTCTTCCAGGCCAGCATAAGACTGTTTCTTTGGTGCTTCACTTTCTTTGGAAAGGCTCCCCTGATTAGATCAGGCTTAACCAGGATAACTTCCATTTTGAACAACTCAAAGGTGAGCCATTAGTAATGTCATCATAGGAGTGATGTTCCGTCATATACACAGATTCCACCCACACTCAAGAGAAGGAGCCTCTATCTCCAGTGCAGTCAGTCACCATGGCAGAGAAAATGAGTTTCATACTAACAATGATACGCTCTGGTCTGGAAGTAATAAGAGTACTTTTGCTCACAATTCATTCACCAAGACTAGTCATGTGACCCACCCAAGTACACTGCAGCCAGGAAGTGCCTGGCAAGAGTACACCTGGAAATGTTTGACAACCACCATCACTAAGGACTACCACTGAAGGTAAAGACTGGTCTTCTATTTCTGGATCTTTAGTACTTCCCCTAGTGACTGAAACATAGTCAACAAACACAGACATCAAGAAACAACGTTTCCAACTTATCTCTATGGACTTTCTTTTTTTCTTTCCTTCTTTCACTGTCTTGAAACTCCAAAAATGACAATTCATTCAACTGTATGTTCATGGCTGATTTGTGCTGATTAATGGTTTGATAAAAATATTGTTATTGAAATGAAGGGAAAATCCATATTTTAGAAACAGAAGAGTATAAAACATTTCAAAGCTATTATTTCAAGTGAAATATAGATTTCTAACATGTATATGATTTTTAATCAATTTTTAATACTTAGGGGTCTTCAAGGGGCACTAAGGGTAATTTTCCTCCCACAATCCTGAAAAAGAGATGTTAAATTATAGTTAGAAAGGACGTGTGACATGACTTAAACATTCATAGCAACCACTTGCATTATTCCTTTAAGCAAATGCCCTTGAAGAAGCAAATTTGGAACATTCCGTACATTATAGTATTTTTTTAATCTTGTTATCAGGGTGATACAGATACTTCAGAGCAGTGACGCACAAAGATTCATTCAAGCAGCCAGAACATAGGGTGATGCATTTGAGGGGAGCAATGAGCCAATTGAAGCTGTACCAACCTTTCCTTAAACCACTGGTTTAAATAGAACACTATAGTTTGTCCAATGTCTGGCCTGCCTAAAATGTGTCTACAGAGTCATCATTAAGGACTTCACTTTGATTTTTCTTGTATAGTTGAAATTTTAGGCATAATTGTCAAAGCAACACATTTTAACACCATGTAGAGATGGACAAAGCGGAGTCATGGATAAACAGACATGGAAAGAGTGGTGCCGTCTAGCACACAAAGCTGCCGCTCCCAGCCCCTCATCAGACAAGTGCAATTCTTGTCCCACAGAAAGATACCAGGCATGGGGATGAAGACAAAGGCTAAGAGGCTATGCAAATCCTGTCTGACCTGTGTCCATACCATGGTATAGAGGCAACAGAGAAAGATGTTATTACCCCAAGTTCCATGTGACATAAGAGCAAGGGAACCTCAAATATTCATATTCTAAAAGTTAGAGATCTCAAATCCAGGCTGAGAGGAACAGGGAGAGGCAAGTCAAGGCAGTAAGAAAAGGGAATCTGGGTGCACAAGACAACCCAGGCTTGCAGGAGCTACAGGTGATAGGCCTGCAGTAGATGCTCACTCGACACTCCATGTAGCAAGACCAAAACCACGGTGGGCAGGCTGGAGCATCAGATCTGGGCAGATAGGGATAGAGTAAGGCAGATTATAGGGACAAGAACAAACCAGTGTGGGGCCAGCGCTCAGCACCTGGAAGCAGAGAAAGAAAAGAAACAGAAATAATATAAAGATCCAGGGTTAATGCTAAAAGGAATGATATACGAGTATGTCAGGTGTGCCACAGGACCTAGGATTCAGATGGAAGGAAATCCAGGTCATTAATTTCCTACAATAGCACATTCCCTCTGGTTCTCTTTTTAATGATTCATGGATATTTTTCCTTTTTCTGCCTTAAATCTGAAGATCATTTCTAAAATGAATGCAGGAAGCAATGCACAGGTATAAACATCATAAAGTCTGAGGTTTGACTACTGTAGCTGCATAAGAAACAGTAAGCATGATGCCAATGATTATAAGGTGGAAGAGTGAGGATGCCTGAGAAGGGCAGACCCTTCATGCATGCAGCTAGCTATGTTTTTGAGCATTGCTTTCAGGCCATTACCTGGGCAAAGTACCCAAAAGACTGATTCGGGGCATATAGTAGGTGCTCAATAAATGCTTTGTGAATGAAGACATAGCTGGTCTTTCTGCCTAAAGAGTTCACAGGCCAATAGAACAGACCATAGAGCATAACTATAAGGCGCTGGCTGCCTGCTCCATTTAACACAGAAAGCAAGATAGAAACCATTTCTATGGGCTTCTTTTAGCTTCCCTGGTGAGAAGCAGGAGCCACTTGGCAAATGTCAGCAAAATCAGTAAGCCTGTTGTAATGACATGAGGACTTTTGACAGAAGTATAGATGTTTCTTAATGGATTGCTAAGTCAGTGTGAGGCTAAGAGAGCTTTCCAGGAAGCACCCAAGATTGTACATCCTAAAAAGCACAGCCACGTCCCCGGCATTGCTGGATTTCACAAGGGAGAAACCCTCAGAGACGCAGCAACCACTTGGTTCAACAGGATGATGGAAGCACTGGGGTCAGCCCAGCAAAAATTTGAGCAAGTACTCAAATGGGCCACACAGATCTGGTGGGCTGTTCAGAAGATCTATGAACTTGAGAGTAAAGGACCTCCTTCCACTCTTCTTCCCTTGAAAAGAAAAGAAATCTATTTGTTACCCAAAACAGGATATGCAAGGCTTTCTCTGTTCTCATTTTTCAAATGACCTGAGGAGTTTGGATGGGGGCTTGTCAATTATTAATGTTAATATACAAGTTCACAACTCCATCTGATATTGGCCCCTTGACCCCAAATTCAAGTTACCTGATTGCTAGTATGGAAGTGAAAACAAATCATTAACAAAGACTCCCTAAAGTCAAGCCTCTATCCTTGGGGCACTAGGTCAGAAGCCTTGGCCTCTGACCTAGATGGAAGCTGAAGCATCCTGGGAGATCTGGACAAGAAAAGGGAATGTGCTGAAGTCCAGGATAACAGAGAATCTGAGTGACAGGAAAGTCAGTCATTCACACCATCAAGTCCCAGAGAGGTAAAGCAAACCCATATTCCATTTGAACCAGCATTGGCACCTTAGGGTAATGAGTTGAAGGTAAGGCTGAGGGTAAAGGATAATTACTTTCAATACTAGTGACTCTCAACACCAAGACAAAAGTGAAGGACCAGACACCATGCAGTGGTCGGTAAACAACCAAACTCATTACTCAATGGGATGATGCAGCTGGAAAACACAAATAGATTTTAGGAAGCTCAGGGAGTCAGGAAAGCAAAAAATGTTGCCTTAAATTTCCATCACAGACAGTTGAAAATAAAATCTGAGACAGTAGCAGACCATTCCCAAAGCTGTACCATAGGCAAATAGAAAAGCAATATTGTCTATAATGCCTTGGTAGTTTGATTCTTATCTAAGGAATCTGACTCTAAGGAAGATTGGCTCACGGGTTTCCTTTGCATGATTTTTACCAGCATTTCTTGCATTCTCCCCTGGCACTCCTGTACCTGACTTATGCTCTGGCCATGAGGAAATTGCTTGGTGAATAAACCATCTTCTCACACTCAGGTTTCTTTGCCGATGCTGCTCTTAATTTTTGAATAATATTTTTTACCTGGAGTACTCCTGAGCATCCTTCAAAATTCAGCCTCAGAGTTCTCTATTTACACTTCCACAACCTTCCAAAATACTAATGCTTCCCTCCTCTGTTTACCAGAGCACCTTGGACTTACCCTCTCTGCACACATTTTTTCATCCTTTATAATCAGTGGCTGCTTGTCTGTTCCACTAACCTGTGAGCTCCCTCAGCCTGGACTGTGACATCTGTCTTCAAGCCACAGTGCTGGGATTCCTGCCTAACGCACTAGTGAGTGCTGAATAAATCTTTGTCGCTTGTGCAAATGAAAGAGTAGATGGAAAGTTACTAACGCTGAGATTTTAGAAACATCATAACATTTTTGGATCCAGAAAAGACTTCTGAAGTCTTTAATTTTACAATTGTAGAGAAAGATTCTGATCATCTTCAGGATGCCTTTAAGACTTTATATATTTCTGATTTGAATGATGTTCACCAAAGTTGTCATCACTTATAAGACCTCAGTTTTTCAGGACCACCATTTGGAAGAAGTACATGGACTTGAATGCTTGTGTTTGCTAAAACCAGTTTCATTATTTAGACACTTTCCTACCCGTGAACTTGTTTTGTTTCAACTACTATGCAAGTAGTAATAGAATCTGAGATATACAAAACTATGGAACCACAGAACACTATGGTTAGACCCCAATAAGCAATGGAAGGGCCTTCCACATCCAAGAACTCATCACTATTTTTCTGTCATTATATACTTTGAACTTCCTAAAGTGATATATAAGCAACATAGATGGGGGAAATCGCATGGGTGCCATGCTGTACATAATGTCCGGAAAGCTCCTTCAACCATCTCCTCATCAAAGAGCCCATTGCCTTCGGGGGCCAGCCAATCTTGCAGCCTCCCCAGGAGACCTAAGTTTCATCATAGAAACAGTCAATAATGAGTCCCAAGGTTCAAAACCTCAATTTTTACTGAAGGTCCCAGGAACAATTTCCCCGTGACTTCCATGACTTCCATTTACTTGTGGAATCAGAGAACCAAGTTTAAGTTCTTTCTAAATTTATACTCTCAGAATTTTTTTCCTGACACATCCAGATCCAAAGTCCAAATACTTTCTTATAATAAATCTTCCTCCTAATGTTAAATTTTAAAACTTAAAAAAGCATTTTCTAGTTAGCCATGTTATTAGAAAGATACAATTGAGAAAATAATATGAGGAGAAAATTCCCAAATTAACTTCATTTTCTTTTTCATTTCCCTAGTAACCAACCTTTATATTTGTGTCTGGTTAACACTTACCTGAGAATGAGTTTGTATTTAATGGCTGCATGGTACCCTGGACAGGAGAGTGGAAAAGAGGTTCTAAAAAATATTCACAAAGATAATGATGATGTAGTATGTTTAAATAGATTTCAGAATTCATAATGTTTTCATTGCCTTTATCTCTCACAATAGACCAGTAAGGGTTGGTTAAGTGAATAAGCAAGATTATTTCCTGGAAAGACAAAAGTCACAAAACTGAACAAGCCTAGCCTCCAATTTCAGCCGTGACATTTATTAGCTCTTTGATCTTCATTTGGTGGCTTGGTGTGTCCCAGCATCAATTTCTTTCCAGGTAAGATAATGATACCAATCTCATGCCCATGTCATCCACTCAATAAACATGCAATGAACATCTGCCCTGTTCCTGGTACCTGTATAGATTTGGGGATACAATGATGAAAAGATACATTCTTAAAATTAATATAAAGAGTAAATGAAACAACATGCATAAAGTTCTTACAATACACAGATGCTCAATGAATGTGATGTTCTCCTATAGTTCTATTTTATAGGTGAAAATATCACATTTAGAATATTTACATGACTTGTGATCACAAATAATAGTCACATATCTAGTAAGTGACAAAAAACAGCATTTAAATGAGACATTCAAGATCCTGACAGGAAACTGGACCATCAGCCTGGATTCTGGAAGAGATTTTCTAAGGATTATACTAGTTACAGAAATGTTTGTCAGTTTAAGGGAACATTCAAAAGGATTGTTGATACACCTGGAGTCTAACATTGGCCAGAAGTCCTTAATAGCCTCGAGGCCTACAGGAGTCAGGAGGAAGGGATGTGGAACAGAAGGCCCACCTGCGGAGCTGTAGCTACGGAACAACACAGCCAACAACACAGCCCTGCCAAAACCACTCTGAAGC